>CAUJRU010000085.1:1800000-1986403 GCA_963277665.1 Viscum album | reverse complement strand
TGCATGCTTAATGAAAGGTATAATTGTTTTCCCGCTATTCAGTAGAATGTCCTAGGATGTCATAAATTTTCTAATCATTTTATAAATCCTTATAAGTTTTAATCCTCACTTTTGTAAGTTAATTCAGTCATAAATATTTAGGTTGATTAACTTTCTGATTTTTAAAATTCATTCACAACTAATTATTCAATCCATTTTTTGTTTGATTAACAGTTGTACAAGTATGATTTATTAAGAACAATCCAATTTATCTTTTAAACACTTTGGACTCATTACTGATATTTTGTATGACTGCAGACATGTCAGGGGAAGAGGCAGAAAATCCACATCATCCATCTAAGGCATCTACGTCTCAGGGTCGAGGTATGTTTGAATGTCATTGTCTATATTTTTTATGTAATTGACATATATATATATATATATATATATATTTAACATTTGTCAATTTATATATAAAATTGTTTTCAACAGGATCAGACTCGGCTGCTTCTTCCTCTCGCAGGAGAGGCCCTGGTCGTGTCATATTATCATGAATTCTGACACGACGATAAATGTTTCATTTGATGAGGTATTTCATCCCGTGGGACCGAATGCCCTGGCATTTATTCGTCAGCTGGGTCATATCATACGTGACCCACATCGATTCCATTGACCACGCGTGATTGGGCTTCTATCCTCATGACACATTAGATCGTCTATGGAGGGAGGTTCAGGTAAGAAAATAATTTTACTTTATTTTCTATTTATAAATAATACTAATATGTTGATTATTTTCATTATAGCAAAATTTGAAAGTATGCCCTGAAGAGTTTCGGCCCGTGTGTATGAGCAAATGCCGTAAGTTGTGGAAAGATTATAAAGGCAAAGTGAAGAGGGACCACTGGGTACCAAATATGGGTGCCCTTGACTTTTGGAAAAAGTCCCGAGAGTGTCCTCCCGGCTCAGTGGCGTGACTTGGTTGCATATTGGTCTACTGAGGGTGTTGTGGTTTGTATATTAATTATTTTTCTGTATATATATTTTCAAGAATATGTTATTTGTTTGAAATTTGAATGAATTGAATGTAGGAGGTGTCAACACGCCATTCGGAGAATCGAGCGTTGCAGGGACTAGCGAACAGGCTCGGGACTCGTCACGTGTCTCAGATCCGACATGAGGTATATATTATCATTTTTTAATTTATTAATTAATATGGTTTTGTGTTTATATTCTTTTAATATACAGTTGCGAGGGCAAGGTGCAGCAACTGATAAAATGTCGGTGTGGATAAGGACTCGTGATCGCAATGATCCAGAGGTTGCAGCATTGATAGTAAGTGTCTGTACTTACCAATAATTACATAAATCTATATATTAACATATATATATTTATATATATTTAAATATTTCATTGGATCAATTGAAGCTGAGTTAGAACATCTGCTAGAGGACCAGCGACAGCTTCCCATGCGACGGGATGAGATCTTTCATCGCATTATTTGTCGGGACGGGCATGGCTATAGTTTGACCTATGGAGCAGGGATTCCTCGTTCTGTAGTGTCACGCGCTGCGGTTGTCGGTCCTGCTGTTGCTCATATGACACAGCAGATGTCAGATTTTGAGGTACGGCTGCGCGGCTTCGAGGAGACAAATGCGCAATTGACAGCTGAGGTTAGAGCACTGCGGGAATATGTGCGTCGAGCTGATGGTACAGGGGATCATACGACGCAGGTATATACTGTATTTATTTATTTAATTTAAATTATTTTTGTTATTAAAATATTTATAATGTTTATTTGTTGTAGGCACCTGGCCCACCAGAAGGAGGTAGCAGTGATGGCAACGCGTGACGCACCATATATTCAAGAGATATGTTTTTTGTTTTTACTGGTAGGGTTGACATTGATGTACTGTATTTATTCATTTAAGTAATCCATTATTACCATCCATGGTGGTCTTTTAAATATTTTATACACATATTGAGTTTTTGATCAGATAATCTTGAATTATTCTACATTTGAAAAAGTCGAACTAATTCCAACAGATCAATAAATCTGATATTATAGATTATGTATTATCCAATATATTTTTTATAAATTTCTGTATGGTATCGATAAAAGAAATATGTATTAATTAGATGTTATCACTTTTATTTTTCACTTTTGTAATCAATGGGATGGCCTTTGCACCCCCGGAGGCCCCCCGCACCCCCGTACAGCCCCCCGCACCCCCGTACAGCCCCCCGCACCCCCGTACAGCGCCCCCGCACCCCCGTACAGCCCCCCGCACCCCCGTACAGCCCCCCGCACCCCCGCACAGCCCCCCCGCACCCCCGTACACCCCCCGCACCCCCGTATGCCCCCCGCCACCCCCGTGCAGCCCCCCACCACCCCCGTACAGCCCCCCGCACCCCCGTACAGCCCCCCGCACCCCCTTACAGCCCCCCCCCCCCCCGCCACCCCCGTACAGGCCCCCGCCACCCCCGTACTGCCCCCCGCCACCCCCGTACAGGCCCCCGCCACCCCCGTACAGCCCCCCCGCACCCACGTACACCCCCCCCCCCCCCCCCGCACCCCCGTACAGCCCTCCGCCACCCCCGTACAGCCCCCCGACACCCCCGTACAACCCCCCGACACCCCCGTACAACCCCCGCACCCCCGTACAGCCCCCCGCCACCCCCGTACAGCCCCCCCGCACCCCCGTACAGCCCCCCGATTGTGTCCTTTTCAGCAGCGCGGCGCGCGCTGAAATTGCGCGTTGGGGGGTCAAAACCACCCGAACGACCTCCGAATGACACGAAACCGTACGACAACATCCGGGGCGTGAATTGTGAAATGGTCGGCCAGTCGACACCTCATTCGGAGGTGCCGTGTGACCGCGGCGCCCTAAAACACCAAAATGGCGTGCAGCGGTCCAATTCGGAGCAAACGTGCTCCGAAAGACCTGAAACCGCACGGGAACGATAGAAATATTATTCCTAAGACGCAGGAGGAGGCCGCACGTCCATCGGACGTGCGGTGCGCACGGAACGTCCGATTGTGTCATTTTCAGCAGCGCGGCGCGCGCTGAAATGACGCGTTGGGGGGTCAAAACCACCCGAACGACCTCCGAATGCCACGAAACCGTACGACAACATCCGGGGCGTGAATTGTGAAATGGTCAGCCAGACGGTCCCATTCGGAGGAAACGTGCTCCGAACGACCTGAAACCGCACGGGAATGATAGAAATATTATTCATGATATGCAGGAGGAGGCCGCACGTCCATCGGACGTGCGGTGCGCGCGGCACGTCCGATTGTGTCGTTTTCAGCAGCGCGGCGCGCGCTGAAATGGCGCGTTGGAGGGTCAAAACCACCCGAACGACCTCCGAATGCCACGAACCCGTACGACAACATCCGGGGCGTGAATTGTGAAATGGTTGGCCAGACGGCACCTCATTTGGAGGTGCCGTTTGACCGCGGCGGCCGGAAACGCGTTTCCGGCGCCCTAAAACACCAAAACGGCGTGCGGCGGTCTAATTCGGAGCAAACGTGCTCCGAACGACCTGAAACCGCATGGGAGCGATAGAAATATTATTCCTGAGATGCAGGAGGAGGCCGCACGTCCATTGGACGTGCGGTGCGCGCGGCACGTCCGATTGTGTCGTTTTCAGCAGCGCGGCGCGCGCTGAAATGGTGCGTTGGGGGGTCAAAACCACCCGAACGACCTCCGAATGCCACGAAACCGTACGAAAACATCCGGGGGCGTGAATTGTGAAATGTTAGGACAGACGGCACCTCATTCAGAGGTGCCGTTTGACCGCGGCGGCCGGAAACGCGTTTCCAGCGCCCTAAAACACCAAAACGGCGTGCGGCGGTCCAATTCGGAGCAAACGTACTCCGAACGACCTGAAAACGCACGGGAACGATAGAAATATTATTCCTGAGATGCAGC
Organism: Viscum album; assembly: GCA_963277665.1. Taxonomy (NCBI): domain Eukaryota; kingdom Viridiplantae; phylum Streptophyta; class Magnoliopsida; order Santalales; family Viscaceae; genus Viscum; species Viscum album. Next base: position 1,982,492 of record CAUJRU010000085.1, on the reverse strand, counting down.
AGGAGGCCGCACGTCCATCGGACGTGCGGTTGCGCGCGGCACGTCCGATTGTGTCGTTTTCAGCAGCGCAGCGCGCGCTGAAATGGAGCGTTGGGGGGTCAAAATCACCCGAACGACCTCCGAATGCCACGAACCCGTACGACAACATCCGGGGCATGAATTGTGAAATGGTCGGCCAGACGGTACCTCATTCGGAGGTGCCGTTTGACCGCTGCGGCCGGAAACGCGTTTTCGGCGCCCTAAAACACCAAAACGGCGTGCGGCGGTCCAATTCGAAGCAAACGTGCTCTGAACGACCTGAAACCGCACGGGAGCGATAGAAATATTATTCCTGAGATGCAGGAGGAGGCCGCACGTCCATCGGACGTACGGTGCGCGCGGCACGTCCGATTGTGTCGTTTTCAGCAGCGCGGCGCGCGCTGAAATGGCGCGTTGGGGGGGTCAAAACCACCCGAATGACCTCCGAATGCCACGAACCCGAATGACAACATCCGGGGCGTGAATTGTGAAATGGTCGGCTAGACGGCACCTCATTCGGAGGTGCCTTTTGACCGCGGCGGCCGGAAACGCGTTTCCGGCGCCCTAAAACACCAAAACGGTGTGCGGCGGTCCAATTCGGAGAAAACGTGCTCTGAACGACCTGAAACTGCACGGGAACGATAGAAATATTATTCCTGAGATGCAGGAGGAGGCCGCACGTCCATCGGACGTTCGGTGCGCGAGGCACGTCCGATCATGTCATTTTCAGCAGCGCGACGCGCGCTGAAATGGCGCGTTGGGGGGTCAAAACCACCCAAACGACCTCCGAATGCCACGAAACCATACGACAACATCCTGGGCGTGAATTGTGAAATGATCGGCCAGACGGCACCTCATTCGGAGGTGCCGTTTGACCGCGGCGGCCGGAAACGCGTTTCCGGCGCCCTAAAACACCAAAACGGCGTGCGGCGGTCCCATTCGGAGCAAACGTGCTCTGAAAGACCTGAAACCGCACGGGAACGATAGAAATATTATTCCTGAGATGCAGGAGGAGGCCGCATGTCCATCGGACGTGCGGTGCGCGCGGCACGTCCGATTGTGTCGTTTTCAGCAGCGCGGCGCGCGCTGAAATGACGCGTTGGGGGGTCAAAACCACCCGAACGACCTCCGAATGCCACGAAACCGTACGACAACATCCGGGGCGTGAATTGCGAAATGTTCGGCCAGAAGGCACCTCATTCGGAGGTGCCGTTTGACCGCGGCGGCCGGAAACGCGTTTTCGGCGCCCTAAAACACCAAAACGGCGTGCGGCGGTCCCATTCGGAGCAAACGTGCTCCGAAAGACCTGAAACCGCACATGAACAATAGAAATATTATTCCTGAGATGTAGGAGGAGGCCGGACGTCCATCGGACATGCGGTGCGCGTGGCACGTCCGATTGTGTCGTTTTCAGCAGCGCGGCGCGCGCTGAAATGGCGCGTTGGGGGGTCAAAACCACCCGAATGACCTCTGAATGCCACGAAACCGTACGACAACATCTGGGGTGTGAATTTTGAAATGGTCGGCCAGACGACACCTCATTCGGAGGTTCCGTTTGACCGCGGTGGCCGGAAACACGTTTCCGGCGCCCTCAAACACCAAAACGGCGTGCGGCGGTCCAATTCCGAGCAAACGTGCTCCAAACGACCTGAAACCGCACTGGAACGATAGAAATATTATTGATGAGATGAAGGAGGATGCCGTACGTCCATCGGACGTGCGGTGCGCGCAGCACGTCCGATTGTGTCGTTTTCAGCAGCGCGGCGGGCGCTGAAATGACGCGTTGGGGGGTCAAAACCACCCGAACGACCTCCGAATGCTACGAAACCGTACGACAACATCCGGGGTGTGAATTTTGAAATGGTCGGCCAGACGGCACCCTCATTCGGAGGTCCCGTTTGACCGCGGCGGCTGGAAAGGCGTTTCCGGCGCCATAAAACACCAAAACGGCGTGTGGCGGTCCAATTCAGAGCAAACGTGCTCCGAACGACCTGAAACCGCACGGGAGCGATATAAATATTATTCTTGAGATGCAGGAGGAGGACGCACATCCATCGGAAATGCGGTGCGCGCGGCACGTCCGATTGTGTCGTTTTCAGCAGCGCGACGCGCGCTGAAATGACGCGTTGGGTGGTCAAAACCACCCGAACGACCTCCGAATTCCACGAAACCGTACGACAACATCCGGGGCGTGAATTTTGAAATTTTCAGCCAGACGGAACCACATTCGGAGGTGCCGTTTGACCGCGGCGGCCGGAAACGCGTTTCCGGTGCCCTAAAACACCAAAACGGCGTGCGACGGTCCAATTCGGAGCAAACGTTCTCCGAACGACCTGAAACCGCACGGGAACGATAGAAATATTATTCCTGAGATGCAGGAGGAGGCCGCACATCCATCGGACGTGCGGTGCGCGCGGCACGTCCGATTGTGTCGTTTTCAGCAGCGCGGCGCGCGCTGAAATGACGCGTTGGGGGGTCAAAACCACCCGAACGACCTCCGAATGCCACGAAACCGTACGACAACATCCAGTGCATGAATTGTGAAATGTTCGGCCAGACGGCACCTCATTCGGAGGTGCCGTTTGACCGCGGCGGCCGGAAACTCGTTTCCGGCGCCCTAAAACACCAAAACGGCATGCGGCGGTCCCATTCGGAGCAAACGTGCTCCGAACGACCTGAAACCGCACGGGAACGATAGAAATATTATTCCTGAGATGCAGGAGGAGGACGCACGTCCATCGTACGTGCGGTACGCGCGGCACGTCCGATTGTGTCGTTTTCGGCAGCGCGGCGCGCGTTGAAATGGCGCGTTGGGGGTCAAAACCACCCGAACGACCTCCGAATGCCACGAAACCATAAGACAACATCCGGGGCGTGAATTGTGAAATGTTTGGCCAGACGGCACCTCATTCGGAGGTGCCGTGTGACCGCGGCAGCCAGAAACGCGTTTCCGGCACCATAAAACACCAAAACGGCGTGCGGCGGTCCCATTCGGAGCAAACGTGCTCCGAAAGACCTGAAATGAGATTATTTCTTGAATCGAAGTTTTTAAATTATTATAACACAATGATTTGATATTATATATATATTAAATATATATTAAAACATTTAAAATATATTATATATATATATATATATATTTAGAATATTGTATTTAATAGTATATATATGAATATATATATATATATATATATATTTATATTCAATTCAATAACAAAAATTTAATTTTTTTTTAGAATAGCGACCGCCATAGGCGGTCGATATAGGGTGCCCGGCAGAGGGCCTTCAGCGACCGCCAAGCGGTCGCTGAAGGCCGATCTACCGGCCTTCTATAGCGACCGCCAATGGCGGTCGCTAATGGCCTTATTTACAGTAGTGCTTGAACCATTACCTTGACTTTTCTTACTAAGAATAGGCACCCTAATGCATCTCAGTCCTACGAATAGTAACCCTAACATCCAGACCCCTAATTTCCACTCCTCTATGGTAGTTTTTATACCATACCCCACCAAGAGGTGCATGATAAGTAGACACATAAGCCCCAAAGGTGGAATAATCAATGGAAACTAATTATATTTCTTAATAGAGATGCTTTTTCCCAAATTATCCTCTCCCACTATGAAATGGTCTCCTCAGGGGTAGGACCCACTAACATCTAAGCTTAATGATATAAAATTGTATATCCTAACATTTGAGCTTCCTGAGGTAAAACTACATTATCTAACATCTTAGTAATATGATGTTAAAATGCATGAAAACTCCTCATCACATGACGTTAAACTATAGACTTACCCCGTGTGATGAGCATAGGATTCCCCATGTATGATCATCATGGGATTCCACCTTCCCTTTCACCATGGGATGATCCTCCCACTTTGGGAAGCCCACGTGTGTAATCCCCATATCATCCTTCCCCACTATGGGATTATCCTCCTCTTTTGGGCATATTCCATGCATAATCCCCACATAATCCCTATTGAATCGCCTTCCTCAATGTGAGTGTCCTTAATACAAGATGTTAAATAGCATGAACCAATCCTCTCACATGACCTTAAACTATGACAAAAAAACTATGTGGGTTTTGATCCCAAATACCCAATGGGGGTACATATGACAACTCAATGTGGTTAAATCCTAATATACCAACACATCTGGGGTACCTCCCTAAGGTTATATCTAACACCAAAACATCACCACCAAACCCTTAAGAGTGAAATGTTTACCCTTGGGGACACTTAACCAAACCCTCAAGTGTGAAATATTTCCCACTATTGAAACACTCAACCAAATACTCATGTTTGAAATCTTCCCCTCGGGGGAAATACATAATGAAACCCTAAAGTGTGGTCATCTTCCCCATGGGGAAACACTTAATCACCCACATGTCACCACAATACATAAAACATATCACCCACATAAAATCTCTACCCCATATAATAAAAATGGTACGAATGTGGTAAAAAAACTCAGATTCCTTACACCACTGGAATTAACTACCCCATGGCTGAAATGGGATAACTTGGGTTCCGCACCTGAGATGCCTCACATGTTAAATGCCCTCCAATAGGTGAAGGCTTTACATATTCTCAATATACCCAACATCTAGAGATTTCTATAAATTCCCAACATTAATATCTACTCTAAATGAAGGTCACTTCCCTATCGAGATAGAAGCAACATAATTAACCATCATCAACCTTGAGATTGCAGTGAGAATATGTTTTATGAACATGACTCAAATCTATGAGGGAGACCTAGACTAGAAGATGAGCTCCAAGGAATATTACATGGAAGTAGGAACTGATATCCCATCATCCCATTTTGATAAAGGTTATAACATCACTAAACATGGTGATAAAGACCACCCACCTTTTTAAAGTGGGGATGTAGGGTAAAAACATGTGTGATGTGCAACCCCAGTGGAAAGCATCAGAAATAAGTGGTGTACCCGACATTAAACTCTTCTCCTTCAAGAATGATAACTAGTACTGTTAGGTCACTATCAAATTTTCATATCACTGGATCTAGATATTTGGTGTTAGGTCCCACTTAATGAGCAGTGGGCCCAGCATGAAACTCTCCTATGACATAGGGTAGAAGACATTAAGAATCCTTGTATTACAACATCACCAATGTGGATCCTTTATCTAATTTATAATTAATTAAAAATATTGGGGAATTTATCATCACCATCATCAGATATATATTGATTTATGATCCCATATAATTTATAGGACTCAAGAAATAGGATATCAATGATCGAACACCAATGGGTGTAGGGGATAGGGGAACGTTAGTGAGAAAATTCCACACGACTATATTCCTACTACAACAACCACCATGTCTTCAGATACTAGGTGCACATTCCACATATCACCCTCAAAACTCATCTTGAGGAGGGTGATCAACACCCTTGTTTAGTGATATGAAAAATAAGAGATAATTACCACTAGGTATATGTCCAACTAGGATATCAAAGAATCAATGCCTTGTCGACACCCCCCCCCCCCCTCGAGGGCTATGTAGAAAATTTACCCCCCATTATAATGAAAAAATGCATCGTAAGCCTCTCCTTGGGCTGTTATAAAAGATCACACCCCTATGAAGAGGAGATAGGGTATGTTTGAGCTATTATTACAGTGGTAACTACTCAGGATCCACCCAGGAGGGCACCCATCTAGCTGAATCAGCAACAGCACTAATCGATCCCACGGGATGTTGAGTGATTTGACCCCATCCCCACTCCACTGGGACCAGTCTAGAGTACCCAACTCCAATTATGGGGGTGGGATCATAATATTACTTGACATGAAATATCTTTTTATGCTCCATTATCCATATCCACCTCTGGCATATCCCATCACATTCTCTCAACTGTTGAGCAGTGATCTATTTTTTCCAAATTGGGATTGAGACCCCAACTACCTCTCAAATAGGTCGGGTTGACTCTCTCGGTCATTTAATCCACCAGAAACTATTACCAATCATCCCATAATGAGAAACTTCACTATGTATGTCCTACCCACACTACCACCAACTAGCACATAGGCCATCACCATGCTGAAGATATAATTTTCTTTGAAGATCTATCATGGGGAAGGAAGGAGAACAACCATAGAGGGGGTCATTCTAGTGGTGTCAGTCATAACTCACATGGAAGGAACCTAAGAGACTCTCCAAAAATCACACTTGGGGAAGTCAGGCACCATTATAGGTGGGACCCTAGGAATTTTCATAACACTTTCAACCTCTCAAACTCTAAGAAAACTGATGAATTGATGATGAAACTTTCACCCCCACTGCCAAAGCTGGGGGTAAAAGATATCAACTGAGACTTATAATCCCTAAATTCATGGTTCATAAGACCCAAAAATTACTACATGGGTACCTGTTGGTGGAGAAATTTTTTTCCGTACTTTTAGGTAGTGCAACCATCCTCATCTCTATCAGTTTCTCTCCTCTCTTCCTCTACACTAGATGTTGAAGAGATTTCAATGTATGGGTTAATTCCCTCAGATAATAGTGGGAAATCCACTGATACTCAAAGAGATTCTACCACTCTCACACATGAGTAGGTAGTAAACAAACCATCCTATATGGATATGATCTTGAAGTTGTCTCTACCTCGAAGATACATTCCAATATGCAGTGGATGTTTGGTGTGTGTGGTGACCCCTCTCCTGGTAAATGAGTATCAAAGAATAATTGTTTCAATACCACTATCGGTCTCCCAGCCTATGCCAATTAGTCCTTAGGCTGACTAAGAATGGGATCATCCTCTTCGTAAGGAAGAAGAAGACTTGGGGATACTTTTGGATATCGACCAGTTATCAGTCGTGTTTTGGCCACCTAAAGCTCTAATTTTTTTCATCCTAGAGTCCCTCACCATGGTTCAGGTAGTTTATTTCTACCAAAATATGAGGTAAACATCAAAACATCTTTGAGACAATTAGCTAACCTACCCAAGAAACCTTGATCACCTCAATTCCATTCACCAACACTACAAGATGTTTGATATAGTAGTTCTCTTAGTAGATAAGTACCCTAAATTGTATGGATACTTCTATAATATCCATTAGAACTATGTTAATATCCTTAATGTGCTCCAAAAAGACATAGTAGAGTCTTATAAACATTTACAGATCGGTGGTTACAGAAATATGTTTCACTCTATTTCATCCTATCACACAACAACAATGATACCATCAATCCGGCCCACATGTTGACAGTGAAGGTTTCTCTCTGACCATTTCCATAGTGAATTTCATTACCATCGACCCTCCAAAGTATCAATGAAACCAAACTACTAACACATGGCATTATAGGGAGAACCCACACTAAGGAGAAACACGGTACTAGGAAGATCAGCTGATAGGTGCTTGTACCTAGCAGTGGAGACTGGTGTTGGGCCTTGGGAGTCCCCCTGATGGGACACAACCACCTACTCACTGATGTATCGATAAAGGAAAAGGTAATTTTGAGCTTATCAATCCATCTAATAATGTACCAGAGACTGACTCAGACTCCAGAATAACCACTTTTCTCTGGGAGATAGATGGATATAAGAGGATTACTATAAAACTTAAGTTCCGGTAGTAGCCAATCTATGACAACGTTAAAAGTGTCCTCTTCATTGTACTAATTGTTCATGCAATCCATCTTGACCAAGAACCTAGATTTAAACTATGTTTCCCTATATATCCCATCATCGTAGAAGTTAGGGGATATGAAAAATGACCAAGATGTGATTTTCCCACTCCACTAAGAAATGTTTCTATCAACCTAGAGATCAAGGGTATGCAACCTCCTAGAAAAATGACACAGTTAAGGCATTGGTGACCACAAAAACTCACCAGGATAATGTGATAGCTACTCTCACTACTCTCATTAAGGCTCTGAAAACGAGACAGGTGTCAATTGCATCAGAGGGAAAGTTGTATCCGATATGGGTATAACAGATACACCCACCACTATAATTTAGTAATCCAAGTTTCAACTCATTTAATGGTACATGTGATTTGTTGAAACATATGGACCACTTCCCCTTAATGTGAGGCCCAATGTCAGGGAATCTGGATCAACATGAAATAGTAAACTGTAATGCTTTGTCCACACCATGTAAGGAACCATATCTATGTGGTACAGTAAGATATCCCTGGTATCCATTATTGGTTGGGAGTATCTTCATAGAAAATTAGTCTATCATTTTAGTTCCACCTCACACAAGACTAGAATCAATAATATTTTCAAATCCAAATAGGGGATTGATGAGCGAGTGGATGGATTTATTTCCCAATGGAAATGACTCACGTACTTTCTTATCATGAATTTGTCCTAAAAATAATTGATTATGACATTTTTGGAGAATTTTGAATATGGTCCGTTCCCTACCCTAATTTCTTTGAACTATACCAATATATTTCAGGAGTTATCCAAAAAATCTCAGTGTTTTGGAGAATCCTTGTAGAATAACAAGCAACAGTCATTCCCATTGCCTATTCCATCACCTGTGTGAAGGCTCTTCAAAGAATACACAAGTTGTAATATGCATGAAGAGGCATCTCAGTTGGTCTACTTATTTTCCCCTTTACCAGATGATCCCCTACAGGTTCATCCTTGATAGGCATAGCCACACTCAATGCAGCCTTATCAGACATATGCATAACTTCATTAAGAGAATGTTGCTCCGGCCCCTTGTTATGTCATGGAACCCAGTGTTACTTTCACAAAAATAAGGAATAGTACTTAATCCTTCAAAGAGGCATAGGTCCAAGGTTATTTCATATGTACCCTAGAAAAAGGGATCTTGAATCTTCCTAAGTAAAAGAGACCCCAAGATGTCAAAAATTATAATCATTCCAATCAATTCTCATACCATAAGACCCTTTGGAATACGACAATATAAATATTTGTCTTTAAAAATTGGCTCTAGGACTAGGTGGACTGTAGATTAGTCAAATTGGGTGATGTATTAAAATGGGTAGCACATGTCTCCGCTAACACTGATAGTGATAGAAAAGACTCTAGTGAGTGGAAATAGGTTCTCGGCCAAGGAATGAATAAGTAAAATTATTATTTGGATAAAAATATAGTCTCTCATGCCCATGGTATTATCCATGATCGCTTGAGTAAACCATAACCTCTTGCGGTCACCATGGATCATCTCGCTACTATATACATGTATACACCAAAGACTTTTTGGTCTTTGAAGAGTAAATGTTAGCAGTGAAAGAGAAATCAGAGTCCCCCATTTGTACCAAAAAATCTTTCACCATTGGTTATTTCATGCCTTCTTAATTTGGAGTCATTCATTAGGTTCATCTAGTCCTTAACTATTCCACTGATGAGTAGAAATAATTTACCTCTATGATTTTTTTTGAAATAATAGACCACTTCATGATGATCAATAATGAAGAACATTGTGTGAAACCCTCTGTAACTTCCTGTAAACACAGTCAAAGGAGAGGTAGAGGACACCCCAACAGATCATATTTCTATTATAGCACTTCAAACCAAGATATTCATGTTGTTGAAACTAAGAAGAAGGAATCACATAGGGCTCGAAAAGTAAAATACTCCTAAGATGCTTTATTAGGTGTTCTAATGAACCAAATCATATTAGTTGACTGTGAAACTCAACCATGACTACTATGTGACCTTCCATATCTATCCAGAGCTTAACCTCAACCATCTGGTTTCCATCCATCATATGTTTAGAGAAAAATAATTAACCAATGGTGAAATATATCTAGAACTATCTAGGCCTCAGTGCCTCATCCAATGATTCCATCTATGCTCCCTTCAAAAGAATAACCTTCTATAAGAAAAATACTTCCCCTTTCCTAGAAATTTGATGTGTTGAACCACCTCATTGGAATACCTGTGAGTCTCTCGATCCTCAGGTCTCTCTACTTTTCAAAGGAAATGAGTGAATCCCTCATCAGTTAGTTTAATATTCACCTTATGTTTGATATTGAGGTAGCTACCACCAAGTCTTATTATGTAGAGGAATTTGGGTATGAGGAATATTGGTCCATCATTTCATTTTCTAAATAAGATGAGGGTTCCACCATTCAGGGGAACATATGACCATAGTATATCATGGGTCGGTTCAACAAATTGTAACTCCACCACTACCTAGTGAATATTGGCTCTAGGATCAATATCATCCTTGCATGAACACTTCACAAGTTGGGGCTCATGTTAGAGGATTTGATCCCCTCTAACTTGAAAATTCAAGTATATGATATTAGGTATAATAAGTCATGTGGAAAGATTTGGTTAAAGTCTAAATTCTATAGTGCAGTAGTGAGCACTAAATCTATGGTATTCTCATAGGAAATAGCCTATAATTAAATAGTGTTAATTTTATAACTCCATATTCATTTAGTGGTACCCTCTTTGTACCAACGCCTCAAATACTCCCATTAATTTCGTGTATGGGTACTCCAGGGTCACACATCCTCCATCAAATCTTGTGATTCCCATTATTTGGATGTTGACTACTCTAAAAGGGAAGGAAAATAGCCCTGTATTGATGATGTTGATCGTATTAATTCCCCCAATTTTTTGAAGTCGACTATAATAATTCCTATGTAAAACTTAAAAGATAGATTCATTCATCCAATACATCGATTGGAACCCAAAAAAATAGACCTGGAAAGTTGTTTTATTTTCCCAAAGAAGAAGTACTCACATATCGCATTGTAATCCAACACATCATAGGACTAACCAATACTGGAAGACCCTACCCCTTTCAAGTACTAAGAATTTTTTCCCCATGGCTGCCAATTCACAACACTTCTGCATGTTTTAAAAGGCAGGGCTGACTTGATGGAAGTTGACCCATCATCATTGATTTGATATCAGGAGAATAAATCATGGTCAAAAACCACATGTGATTGGATCATCATCCTTTTTCATTGAAATATCTACTTAGTAAGAGTTCCTTGTTAAAGACTCTTCCCCTGTCATATTGGGTCCTTATGCTGACCCTGGATCTATAGTTTTAGGATATTTTCATCATCCCAATAATTTACATATCTCACATGATGAAGGGGATATGAAAAATGTCCCTCTTACATTTGAAGAGGGCATCTCTGTCACTATTTATGAGTTGAATCAGGTTAATCTTGGCAATGAGGAAGATCTAAGGCCGACATTGATCAACACATTCATATCATCAAAGGAAAAAAAGTATGTGGCCTTCCCTAAATAGAACCATGATGTGTTTTATTAGAGCTATAGTGAGATGCTAGGCCTTGATCCCCAAATTACTATTCATTTACTTATCCTCCCAATGGGTCACCACGGGTTCAAATAGACACCCAGAAATATGAACCCCTCTCACAATGTCATGGTTGAGGCTAAGCTTGACTAGCTTATTAAATCCAAATTTTTCAAAGAGGTCCATCACCCTATATGGATGGAGAACACTATCCCCTGATGAGTTTTATTAGAGCTATAGCAAGATGCTAGGCCTTGATCTCCAAATTACTATTCATATACTTGACCTCCAAGTCGGTCACAACGCGTTCAAATAGCCACCAAGAAAGATGAACCCCTCTCACAATGTTATGGTCGAGGCTGAGTTTGACTGGCATATTAAAGAAATTTTTTTCAGAGAGGTCAAGTCCCCTAGATGGATGGAGAACATTGTCCCATTCAAAAAAATAATAATTGGAAAATTAGAGTTTTCATGGACTTCTAAGGCCTCAACTACCATTGTTCGAAGGATGAATTTCCCTTTTTGGTGAAAGAGCTATTGCTTTATGTTACAACTACATTTCATGCCCTCAATTTCATGGATGGTTATTTTAGGTATTATCAGATATGGATTCCACTAAGGATGAGGAGTCCACTTACTTTAGGGAACCCCAAGGAAATTTTTTCTACCAATTGATGCCTTTTAGCTTGAAGAATGTTGGAGCCACTTACTATCATGCAATTCACCATATCTTCAAACCACTCCTTAGGATGCTAGTGGTTATATAGATTTTTTGGTGGTTAAGTACCACTAATTCCAAGACCATATAAATGACCTTGAAAAAGTGTTTGATTCGCACCATTCCCACCACATAGAGAAGAACCCCTTGAAGTGTGTATCCAGGGTCACCTTTGGAATGTTTCTCAGCTTTGTTGTTAGATATAAAGGCAGTGAGATCGATTCATAGAAAATTAAGGATATCAACCAAATTCCTCCCCCACTCAACCTCTAAGAATTTTGAGGCCTCCAATGCCACTTATTCTATATTTTTTGATTTATTTCAAATCTGGATGGTAAGTATAAGATCATTTCAAGGCTCATGAAGAAAGGCTCCATTTACCAATGGGATGAGGATTTCCAGACAAACTTTGAGGAAATTAAGTCATATCTACTGTAGCCTTTTGTTATGATAACACCCATCTTACAAAAACCTTTGGTCCTCTACATGACCACCCTAGAATGATATATTGGTCACCTATTCTCCCAATAGAACAATGAGGGTATATAAAATAGCCTATATTATCTAAACTACATGATCCCCAACACGGAGACCGGATACTCCCCCATAATAAAGAGTTGACTTGGGCTATTCTTTATGGTGAAAATTTTTCAACATTGTTTATAGCTTTATGAGATACAACAATTGTTATACGTTCGCCTACTAAATTACATCCTCAATCTCCCCATGCTAAAATAGAGATTTTTTCACTTGGTGGTAATACACTAGTAGTTCAATATTAGTTTTTTTCCAAAGAAAGAAGTCAAGGGAGAATCTTTGGAAGACTTCCTGGCTATGCACCCAACCCCTGAGGAACTTCCCCTAGATATTGATTTCCCATATGAATCCATTATATCTATGGATCAGACTACGCCATGTTGGAAGATTAATTTCTATAGTACCTCTAGTATATTTACCATTAGAAGTCTCAACAACCCTGAACTCAACAGGGTATGCCTGGGGTTGTCTTCATAACTCTTACACAACCCATCCTACTATACTCATTCCTATTATCGAAAGGTTGTACTAAAAAACAGAGTACTAAGGCCTCATCACTGGACTCTAATTGGACCTCAATATTGAGGTACTAGTTTAACTATGAAGGGAGTCTCTAAGTTTCTCATCAAGTATATCAAGGGTAACTACATCATCAAAAATCAAGATCGTGAACTCCGGATAGAATGGACTAATCATTTGATGGTCTAATTCCCTTCCCATATAGAGGTAACACATGTTTCAGGATTATAGAATATCCTAGCCGACGCTCTATCAAACATAGTCTCCTCCCTCGTAGAACATGATCAGGATGACCTGGTCATTCATGTGGAACATCTAAGGTTCATAACCCATACCAATTCTAAAGATGATAGAAAATAGAAAGTATACCAATTGGATTCCAATGCCTCTACACCAGGGCACACAAATTCCCCCATGGTCGAAGAAACCCCTAATTGGATAACACCATTAATTAATTATCTCTAACATGGAATTATTATGCTATACCGAGACATGCGTGAGTGAATACACTAGTTTGAAACATATTTTACTCTCTAGTGTGGCCCTAACATTGATTAGGCTATCTATAGGAATGGGTTCAATGGAATTATCCTATGTTGTATCCAAGGTCATGAGATACTTTGGGTCATGCAAGAGGTCTATTTCGAATCATATGGAGCCCACCAGCTAGGATTAAATCACTCCCACCAAATTTAGAGGTTGGGATACTTTTTTTCAAACATGGTTTATGACTACATCGAATTTATCAATAGGTGGAATGCATTTTATATCTACACCAACTTTTTTGTATCATCCTCTAGAGCTTCTGAATACTACCAAATATTCTTGGCCCTTTGTAGTTTGGGGGCTTGACATTGTGGGTCCCTTCCCACCAATGATGGCTAAACAGTGTAGGTACATTTGGATCAAAATAGACTTCTTCTAAAATTGAGAATAATTATTTACCCTCAATGGATTTAAAACTAAACCCATGGTCAAATTTGTAAACACTTACATCATTCATCGATTTGGGGTTCCTCACACAATTCTGATAGACAGTGGCACTAATTTTCAAGATTTGAAGCTAAAACAATTGTGTACCAATAGAGTGAACCTAACCTTTTACACATATAATTACATGATTTTAAGAATAATTAAATGTGAAATTACAATCCAAGGATCGTAAATTCTAGTGTCTTTGAGATTAGGTACATAATTAAACATCTTGATTCCAAAATAAGAAAATATTTTATTTAATATTCATAAAGATCTCCTTACTACCTTTGAAACCTTGAATATGCATAAGATAACCTAGGGGAGATACATGAAAAAGGTATGAGCTAAAATCCAAGTAAGGAAATAATCATTAAAATACAGCTTATCACATGATTTAGGAGGGATAACATAATGATATAAAAAGGCATGGAACATGATTAAACATAATGAATAATAACATATAGAATAATGGATCATATAATAATGGAATCATATTATTGAGAAAACAACATAAAACATGACTTTATCTTGATTCGAGGCTTAATTTACATATGGGAGCACAAGTCAAGCCTAACCACCAAGATTGTTGCGCATGGAGCACAAGCCAAGGCTAACCACCAAGACCGTTGCACATGATGTATCATGAGACTAAACATTACCCAATGCATTGGAGTGATATCTAGGTACACCCATCATATGATATTCATGGATATGTGTGCCACATGAAAAATAACTATAAGGGTTACCCATAGAATGAAATGGGTATCATAATCATGTCATAAAGCATAAAAAATGGGCATATCATAAAAGTGTCCTTGAAATAAAGGAATTAAATCATACCTGGACATTCATAAAGGAAAATAGGAATATATCATGATAAGTTATGTTAAAAGAAATTGATAAAATTTAAAATGAGTATTTGGTAAACTTTATAATTAAAACATTTTAGTGTAGTTTAAGGAAAATAGTAAAGATCATTTAAAGTAGAAAATGGCATACTATTTTATATAAAACTAGAAGTGAATCGAGATATTTTTCAAAATAAATTGAGTGATTTTAGAAAAATATTGGTGGATTAAAAAAATATTAAGGATTTCACTTGAAAATAGGTAATAATTCGGGGACTTCCCTTAAATCAGGTCTGTTTATCAAGAAGAATTGAGTATGGAACCTTTTAAAAACATGTATATCCCTGAAAAATAAGGATGAACGAATCTTGATAAATGAATATTGAAAATACAAATATAATTTATAATATGTATATAAAAATAAAATATAATTTAATTTGGTTAAAAAGTGAGAGAAAGAGTAACCTGAAAGAATAATGGAAGTTCGGGTAGAATCCCTTACCTTATGTCTACAATAATTATGAACCTGATTTTAATGTCCAGCATAATAAAATTAAATCCATTAATTAATTAATTCATAACCTTTTATAAATTTTTTTGATTTATTATAATTTTATTATTTTTATTTATGTCCCTTTTATGGTTTGTGAGATTCAATTTCATCATTCGAGAGCGTTAGTTTCCTTGGTTTTAATGATTAGTTTACTTATATACATGTATCGATAATCATGTAAGATTAGGAAATTTGTACAAAATTGAAGTTATAAGTTATTAATGAAAATACATAATATTAAATGATCATATAATTTTTTTGGTTATTTTGGGTGAGGATAAATCATTAGATAACATGTTAATGATAATCATTTGGACTAATTTTAGCGGTTTTTCGATCACAAAGAACTAGTTTTGTTCTATTATTTAATTTCATATATATATAATGGTTCTAGATCATTAAATAAGGTATAATAAATATATTTTAATGTTTTTCAAACATAAAAATTGTTTCATGTCCATCCTTGAAGATGGAAATGTAAATTTAAAACTTCATCGTCCTTGAATGCGATAAATTATCACATCACAGATGATGTTTTCATTTTTATTATAAAAGGAGGGTAAAGAGAGATGAGGATGAATTATTCCATTAGAATAATAAAATTCCAGTATATGTAAGGTAATGTAGTTATCATACCATTTGTATGAGGGTATGTGAGGAGAGAAATAGAAAATAAAGGAACTTGAAAAGAAATTTAAAGAAAAGGAAGAGGGTTTACCTCTTGATTTCTTCTTCCTGAGAACCTCCTTAGGGGATTGGTTTTTCTATTTTGGTAAAACAAAAATCTAATAGATGTGGGAATATTTTTTGTGAATATTATTGGGTATAATTTTAACATGTCTTGAGGCTTGGGAAATGTGAGTAGAATAGGTGTTGGGGTGGTATTTATAGTGGAGGAGGGGGTGTTTTCTCATTATTTTATTCATTAGTTTATTATTTTAGCTCACGACTATGAATATTTTTAGAATTATCATCAAATATACTAAAATAACGAAGGATGGTTTGATATTTTGGGATTACATAATCCATACATAATCTATGAATCCACAATTCATGTATTTAGAATTTATCATAAATTACCTAATTTTACTATTCACCAAAAATTCAAGTATTTTAGAAAAATCCCAAATAACACCCTAATAATTTCTCAATGTCTAGAATTCCAAAACTAACTCCATTTTATGAGAATAATTTTATAAATATGATAAGGTTAATTTTTAAATAAAATTATGATTTACACAAACAATACATATTTTATAATTATAACTAATTTTATAAAACGTTGAAAAATTAATTAAGGTCTAATAAAAATATTTTAAAATCATAATAAAATAATATTAATTTATGAATACATTTTATGTAAATGAATTTTATTTTAAATAATTAAATTAATGACAAATTTGTAATTTAATGTTTATAACCTATAAAAATAACGACACTTAATTAATGATTTTTAAAACACTTATTTACTTATACTATGATATAATTATATCAAATTACCATTTATAAGATTCTAAAATTTTATTTATATTTCCATAGGTGAGGTTACTATTCCATTGTCTGGTTTACTATTCATAAGGCTTATAATAGTATACCAAAGTTCAAGTTACTATTTCATTGGTATAGGTTCATTAAATTCTTGAAATACATATTATTTCATTCATTATTCATTTATAAAGTTTATATTATGTTATTAGTGTGATTAAATATGATTTATTCTATATGACATAATTATAAGAATGGAATTTCCAATGATAAAAAATTGGGCCGTAACATTCTTCCCCCTTATGAAATTTTCACTCAAAATTTTATTTTCTGCACTACAGTGAAAAAATCGGCCAGAACTTCTCTTTCATAACTTGCTATGGTTCCCATGTTTCCTCTTTGTACTTATGGATCTACCAAAGTACTTTGACTAGGTTATTGGTATTGCTGCGTAGAACTTTATCTCTACAATCCAAAATCTTTATCGGCTGCTCCTCATAGGAGAGATCAATTTCCAAATATTCCAACTCTAAATTTAGTACATAAGAGGGGTATGGTTTGTACTTCCTTAAATGGGATACATGGAATACATCATGTACTTGAGATATGGTTTGTGGAAGTTCTAGTTGATAGTCCAAATCTCTAACATGATTAATGATCTCGAAGGAACCGATGTACCTAGGACTTAGCTTTCATTTCTTCCCAAAACTCATGATCCTATTCCATGGAGATATTCGAAGGAATAACATATATCCAACCTTAAATTCAAGGTCTCATCGATGATTTTATACATATCTATTTTGTCAAATTTTGGATGCCTTGATGTGCTGCTGAATAGTTTTTACCTTCTCCACCATTTTTTCAACCATTTTAGGACCTAACAGCTTACGTTCACCAACTTCACCCCAGAATTATAATGTTATTCACCATTTCCCATAGAGGGATTCATATGGACACATTTGGATGCGCAAGTGTAAACTATTATTGTAAGATAACTCAGCAAGAAACATATGTTGGTCCTATCCTCCTTTGAATTCCATAGAAAATTATCTCAACATGTCTTCCAATGTCTAAATAGTCCACTCAAATTGGCCATAAGTTTTAGGATGATAGGTCGTACTGAAGTACAACTCAGTGCTTAGAGTATGTTGGATACTTTTCCATAACGTTTTGGTGAATCTCAAATATTTATATGATAAAATCGATTGTGGTACTCCATGAAACCTTACCACTTCTTTGATGTATATTCATGCAAGTTGATCCAGTGATAAGTCCTCTCAAATTGCGATAAGGTGAGTTGTATTTGTAAGAAGATCCACAACAATCCATATAGCATTGTTCCCTCTAGATGTATTTGGAATTCCAGTGACAAAGTCCATTGTGATGTTTTTCTGTTTCAATGTTGGTATGGATAATGTTTGATTCAACCCTTTAGACTTTTTTCTTTTAGCCTTCACTTTCTAACATACTAGGCACTTGATGTATATTTTGCGATCACCTTTTTCATATTGTCCCACCAAATGTTATCATATATATATTGATACATCTTTGTGCTCCCTAGGTGAATAGAGAAGGTTGATATGTGTGTGTCATTTAGAATCTCCTTCTTTATCTCTAGATCAGATGGTATACATAATTGTGACCTAAATCTCACAACTCTATCCTCAACCATTTTGAACTCTGAGGATTTCCCATTTCTGATAGACTCCATCATTTTATGAATTTCCACATCATTTCTTTGAGAATTATTTATTTTTACCACAGGGGATGGTTGAGAAATAATTTAAGAAATGATTGATGATGTTACTTCCTAAACTATTATCATGTCCATCCATTGTAGGTATAAGAAGATTGGATCCTTCTGAATTGTCATCATAGATAAAGATGCATGATCCTTTCTACTTAGACCATATCATACCTTATTTTATTTACCAGGATGTTAGTGGATGGAGTATTTGTAATCCTTAATTATCTCTAACCATCTTCACTGCCACATATTAAGATCCTTCTGTATTAATATATATTTGAGACTCTTGTGATCATTATATATTTCACACTTTTTAGAATAAAGATAATGCATCCATATTTTCAATGCAATGATTCCAACTTCTGACTCTATATCATGCATGGGAATGTTTTTCTAATGGATCTTCCACTGCCTTAAGGAGTAGTCTATCAATTTATCATTTTGTATTAGTAAATAGCCTAATTCATTTTTTAAGAATCATTTTACACCAAAAAATGTTCTCCACTTATCGAGTGTGTGAGTATTGGTGCAGTGATAAGACACTTTTTGAGCTCCTTAAAGCTTACCTCACATTATTGAGTCCAGAAAAACTTCACCTCATTTCATGTCAGCTTGGTTATTGGTTTTTAAATTCATGAGAATTTTTTCACAAATCATTGGTAATTCCTAAATATACTAAGAAATTTGTGGATATTAGTTATAGATATTGGCATGGGCCACTCTTAGATTGCCTTTTTCTTGGAAGGGTCCACAAATATTACTTTACAGGTGATAAAATTCCCTAAGAATGATACTTCATCCTTCCAGAACTCACATTTATTGAAATTTGCATATATTTTCTCCCTTCAAAAATTCTTTATCAAAGTATTCAAATGGTCCTCCTATTCCTCCTTTCTGTTGAAGTATATCATAATATCATTAATAAAGACTAACACAAATTTTTTGAGGTAATATCTAAAGACTCTATTCATTAATTCCATGAATGTATTTGGGTCATAGTGAGTCTTAAAGGCATCACTATGAACTCATAGTGTCCATACCTCATATGAAAGGAAGTCTTGAGAATATCTTCTTTCCTCACCTTTAATTGATGATATCCCAACCGAATGTCCACCTTAGATAAATAACTATCCCCATGTACATAATCAAACAAATAATCTATTCATGGAAGGGGATAAATTTTATTTATAATGATTTTATTGGGAACATGCTAATCAATACAGAGGCACATTGATCTATCCTTTTTCTTGATGAAGAGAACTGTATCACCCCTTGGTGAAACACTCAAGCATATAAAATCTTTATTTGGATTTACATGTAACTGCTTCTTTAGTTATTCTATATCAATAGTTTCTATTCTATAAGGTGTCTTTTATATATGTAGAGACCCAAAAATAAGTTCAATTGAGAAATCAACCTCTCGATCAAGAAGAATACCAGGAAATTTTTCAGAGAATACATCAGTGTAATCTTTCACGATGGGAATGTCTTTGAGCATGATCATCTCTTTTATCTCAATCATTTGAGAAAGATATGTTTTCTCATAAGGAATTAATATCAACACTTGATATGATGATTTTGAAGGAGATTCATCTTTTTCATTACACTTGTAAATAATTGAACGATTATTTGGGATGTGAAGAGTGATCTCTATTTCCAATCATTTGATGTTGGCATTTTATAAAGATATCCAATCCATGCCCAATATAGAATAAAAATCTAAGAAAAGAAGTAAGACAAGATATAATTGGTGGTTCAATCCATAAACAATAAATGGAGAGAAGTTATGTACATTGGATGAAATAATTTCCCCATTAGTTGTTCTCACAGATAACTCAACCTCCATATTTTAAGGTGGAGATTGAAGAGTTCTACTAAACTTGAAAGATATAAAAAAATGCATAGAACTAGAATCAAATAATACATTCACTATTCTTGAATGAATAACCAGAATAATTTTTACCACATAATTTTCTAGTTCCACCTTAGCAATAGTGATAGCATATGCCCTTGTTTCCTTAGAGGTTGTTGTTGAATGCCATTGACAATCCTGGGATTGGGGAATTTGTTTAAAAAATTCCCATGTTCCTTACAATTTAAACACTACACTAAAAGAAGAGTGTTCACATGAACCTTCCATTCTTCCTCTTCATTAGTGGAATTCTTCATATCCCTTCTGTAGTTCTTAGCCAGATTCCCCATTCTTCCACATTTGAAGCATTTCATGGTTCTATTTAAACAGTTCCCAGGATTCTTATTCTCACAATTTTGACACGTGGGATATTTTTTATTCTTTACATCATGGGATTTATTTTTTGATTTTCCCATATTAGACTCCATTTTCCACTTTTTTTCACTAGGCCAACGAGACCACTGAGTGTTTTCAATCTCCATTTCAACCTTGAGGTCACAACGGATAATCTCATCATAACTATAAAAGAATAGAATTGACAATTCTTTTATAGACTCAACTTTAGTCTGATAAAGAAGCAATACATTTTTCTTTCAATGTTCATGAAAAAGTCGGAGGCGTATCTTCCAAGTCTTGTAAAGTTTAATTCATATTCCCTGATAGACTCATCTTCATTCTTCTAAAGACTAAGGAACTCTCTTTCAATCTTGAGATGGAGGGTTTGGAGAAAATATTTATTGAAAAAAAAATTATTAAATTCCTCCCAATCTGTGGAATCAATTTCCTCCTTGGACTTCATGTTTTTTATCAGTGTTCCCCACTGATTAGCTTCCTCATAAAAATAATAGACAACCAACAAAACCCTTTTCTTCTTCTGATCACTGGAGGACAGATAATATCATTTCAATGGATTTAATCCACTGTTCTACGAGGAGGGGATTGAAAGATCTGCTAAACATGGGAAGCCTTTGCTGCATAAAGTATTTGACCATAAATTTATCTCTCTTAGGAGAAGTAGGTCATTACACATGATTCAATTTATTATTCATAACTTGAGATAGATGACCATGTACTATCATGTAGTTTTGAGCACCCATTCTCATCATATTTGGTATGTCATTAAAAAAATCATCACATTGATTTTTGGCATGAGTTCTTCTAATCCCAACCATTAAATAAGAAAAAAAGTAAATTTAGGGGGCTTGAATACTAATAAGTATAATAAAAGGGAAATTTAAACATAAAGGGATAAACTTGTAAAGGAAAACTATATCCTAACTTGTGATTCCCTAAGTTTTAATTTAGTTTATCCATGATTTTTTCCAAACATATATTCTTATAGACATTTTTTATTCCCTTAATAATGTTTTTTAATGGAATTTTGAATTTAACAAATAATATCCCCTAGGAGTGTCAAACCAGGTGTGCAGTAAGGCCCATTTTCAAATACCCGGTTACCCTAAATCAGTCATCGTACACCTTTTCATAGTTTTTACTCCTATATATATCTATTATAGAACCACATCCAATTTTAGTATCTAGATAGGGATTTATTTTCTTGATAAACAACTTACTCTATACTTTCCAAAATTTAGGGATGTTTTCTCATACTTAGAATTATACTTATAGTTCTTACTAAAGTTCTCTATTCCTAATATCCACTCTGATACCAACTATTGAGACCCTAACCTTTTACACATATCATTACATGATTTTAAGAATAATTAAACATTAAATTACAATCCCAGGATCATAAAGTCTAGTGTCTTGGAGATTAGGTGCATAATTAAATATCATGTTTACAAAATAATAACATATTTTAATTAATCTTCATAAAGAGATACTAACTTCCTTTGAGCCCTTACATGCATAGGATAACCTGGGGTAAATACATGAACAAAGGGATGAGCTAAAAATCCCAGTAAGGAAATAACCATTAAAATAAACCTTAGCACATGGGTTAGAAGGCATAACATATTGATATAAAAAAGGCATGGAAAATGATTAAATACAAAGAATTGTAAAATATAGAACATTGGATCATATAATCATTGAGTCATAGTAATAGGGAAACAACATAAAACATTACTTTAGCATTAGTCAAGGCTCATTTCAGATAGTGGATCACGAGTCAAGGCTAACCACCAAGATTGTTTCACATGGAGAACAAGTCAAGGATAACCACCAAGACCGTTGCACAAGACGTATCATGAGACTAAGCATTACCCAATTAAGTGGAGTTCTATCTGGGTGCACCCATTATAACATATTCATGAATATGTGTTCCACGTGAAAAAAACATAAGGGTTACCCATGGAAAGAAATGGGTATCATAATAATTTCATAAAGCATAATAAATGGGTGTATCATAAAAGTGTCCATGAAAGAAATGATTTAAATCATAAATGGACATTCATAAATGAGAATATTCATATATTATGGTAATTTATGTCAAACTTAAGTGATAACATGTAAATAGAGTATTTAAGAAACTTTAGAATTAAAACATTGTATTGTGGTTTGAGGAAAATATTAAAGATAGTTTAAATAATAAAATGTAATAATATATTATATTAAACGAGAAGTAAACCAAAGAATATTTTATATTAAAATGGATTATGTAGTGCACTTGAAAATGGGAAACAATTCGGTGAGTTCCCTTAAATTTGGCTTTCTTGTCAGGATGAATTGAGTATGAAACCTTTTAAAAACATGTATGTCACCAAAAAATAAGGTTTAATGGATCTTAATACATGAGTTTGTAATATATTCATAGAATTTATAATATGTACATAAAAATAAAAGAAAATTTTATTTGGTAAAAAGATAGAAAGAGTAACCCGAAGGAATAATGGAGGTTTAGGTAGAATCTTGTACCTTATGTGGAAAACGATTCTATACCTAATCTTAATGTCATGAATAATAAAATTAAATATATTAATTAATTAATTAATAACCTATTATACATTTATTTTATTTATTATAATTTTATTATGTTCATTTATGTCCCTTTTGATGGGTTATGAGATTCAATTTCATTATTTGGGAGCGTTAGTTTCCGTAGTTTTCATGATCGGTTTCCTTATATACATGTATAGATAATCATGTAAGATGAGTATGGTTGTTTAAAATTGAAGTTGTAAGTTATTAGTGAACATAAATAATATTAAATGATCATATAATTCATTTGGTTATTTTGGGTGAGGATGAATCATTAGATAACATGTTAATGATAATCGTTTAGATTAATTTTAGAAGTTTTTCGATCACAACGAACTAGTTTTGTTATATTATTTAATGCCATATATACATGATGGTTATAGAACATTAAATAAGGTATAATACAAATATTATAATCTGGCTAAACTATAAAAAAATCATGACCATCCTTGAAGGTAGTAATGGAAATTGAAAACTCTACTGTCCTTGAGTGCGATAAATTAAGACATCACGAACAATATTTTCATTTGTAGTAATGAAGGAGGGGTAAAGAGAGATTATGATGAATTATTAGATTATAATAATAAAATTACATCATAGATAATTTATTGATTTATCATACCATTTGGATGATGGTAGGTGAGGAGAGAAAGAGAAAATAAAGGAACTTGAAAATAAATTAAAAGAAAGGGAAGAGGGTTTTACCTCTTGATTCCTTATTCTTGAGAACCTCCTTAGGGGATTTATTTTGTAATTTTTTTAATAACATTTCTCATGGACATGGGGAAGAGGTTTTTTAAGTGTTTTGGGCAGAATATAGACAAGGTTCATTTCTTTAGAGGTGTGTGGGGAATAGGTGTTGAGGTGTGGTATTTATAGTGGAGGAGGGGGTGTTTTCTCATTATTTTATTCATCAGTTTATTATTTTGGATCAAGATAATGAAAATTTTGAGCATTATCATAAAATATAATAAAATAATGCTGGATGGTTAGATAGTTTTAGCTTAAATCATCCATACATCTTCTATGACTCCATAATTCGTGTATTTAACATTTTTCGTAAATTATTGTATTTTACCATTCACTAAAAATTCAAGAATTTTAAAAAAAATCCCAAAATTTCAACCTAACCATTGTTTGAGATTTAGAATTAACAAATGAACTACATTTTATGAAAATAATTTTCTAAATATAATAAATTTAATTTTTAAATAAAATCATCATTTAATCTAAAAATACATATTTTAAAATTATAATAACACTTTGAAAAATTAATTAAGGTCACATAAAATTATCTTAAAATAATAAGACAAAAAATAGTAATTTATGAATAAATTTTATGAAAATAAATTTTCATTTAAATTATTAAATTAATCACACAATTGTAATTAAATATTTATGACCTATAAAAATACCCACACATAATTAATACTTCTTAAAACACTTAATTACTTATAATATGATATAATTATATCATATTACCATTTATAAGACTATTAAATTTTATTTATACTTCCATTGGTGAGGTTACTATTTCATTGTCTGATTTGTTATTCATAAGGGTCACATTACTATTCCAAAGGCCAAGTTACTATTTTATCGGTATAGGTTCCTTAACTTATTGAAATACTTATTATTTCATTCATTCGTCATTTATAAATTTTATATTGTGTTATTTATGTGATTTAATACGATTTATACTATATGACATAATTATAAGAAGGGAATTTCCATTGAAAAAACTTTGGGTGTTACAACCAGGTACAACAATCAGTCCAACCACACTTCTTACTACCATGCAAAGGCGAATGGACATATCAATGAATTCAACAAAACCCTACCTAACATCCTACAAAATATCGTGGGACTGAAAAAAAATATTTTTGACTGATAATATTTTTAATTCCCTCCAGTACCATTGTATGAAAACATAAAATTCCACCCCAGGTAACCCTGTACTCATTTGTGTATATAATAGAGGTAGTTTTGCCAATTAAGTTTCAATTTCCATCACTACATATGCCTATTTATGAACACTATATTCCTTAAAGAATAGGAAAAGTATAACAAGTTGAGTTGGAAAACCTAAATTAAAATATATTTTAGGAATTTCATAAGTTATAGAGACACTAGAATATTGTTGCATAAGAATTATCAAGAACGAATGTCTCTGCTTCTTCCTTCAGGGTGACACAGTGTTGTCTCTCAGAGCACTGATGATACCCAGAGAAAAAACCCACTGAATCTGGAACAAAAGTAGGAAGGACCTTACATTATCCATAAGGTGTATCCCAATGTATCATACTCTTTAATGAGCATGGATTGGGATCAAATCAAACCTCCCACCAATTCCAATTTTCTCAATAAATACTTTTCATGAATCCAACTAGTCAAAGATACATGAACTTAAAATGTAGAAAACTAGGACCAAGAATTATGACATTATACAATTTTCCACCATGTTCCAAGCTCTATGACTTTGAACTAGTAGTTTGCCCTTCATTCCAAGATCCATGAACTTAAACTTGTAGGAGCTATAGTTCGAGTTAAATGAATCTAAAATACAATTCCTAACATCCTTAGTACAGGATGTTAAATTGTATCCTTACCCTATGTGATGTAAATAGGATGTCTCGTATGATAAGTATGAGAAGAAAAAACACCAACATCCTCAGCACATTACATTAAACCGTATCCTTACCATGTCTTGAAAATATAGGTATGGGATAACCAAGACTAACAACCTCAGTACATGATGTTAAACTATATCATTTCCCTACATGATGAAAATATTATTCCCCATATGAAAAATATGATATGATTTTATGTCCTCTATAGAGTGTAGATCACCCCTCCAGCGTCAATCCTATACTACATTGTGTTCCATAACTACTTTTGTATTGATTTTTGTACGTAATAAGATATTTAGAGATGCCTAGATCCAACATCCCAGGCCCAGTCTCGGTACCAACCTATTTTTGGGGTCTCTCACTAGTCAAATTCAAATGAACCTAAACTGCGTACAACTTGTCACAACCCGTCCTCAAGGCCCGTTCCGTGACTACCCCAAGCCCGCCTTCATAGGCCAGGGGCTGGAGACTAGCACCAAAGGCATAAATCCCGATAACTGGGAAGGCATTTCCTTTATAAATGTAAAAAAACACCACAGAGTACAATAGGAAGTAAAACACTAAGTACAAAAAGGAAGTGCTGAAAAGTAAATGAGCCAGAATACAAACCCAATCGAAAGTACAATTACAACTGAAAGAAAGTACAACAGAAAAGACAACAACTGGAAGAACGGAAGCAACTCCTGGGTCATCCTCCTCGGATCCAACCTGAAGGGTAGGTACAGATATCCTCTACAATGCTCTCGCCCGCCAACCGCCTCCGAGTGTCGTCTTGTCGTTAAGTCTACCTCTGGATACTGACTCATTGTATGGTCCACCTCCGGGTAATGTCCAGTCCTTGAACACTCGGCCTCCACCAGCACTTACCATCGTCTACAAAAAACACAACGAGGTGCGGGCATAGCCCATTAAGGGGTGAGTATAACGATACTCAGTAGGGACCCCGAGACCCTCAAGGTCTCACTAAATCCAACAAGGATAACCACAAGAAGATCTCAATAGATAACCTCTAATTAGATATATTCCCATACATATACCTAAGTTATCAAGTAACCCATCTCAATCTTGAGGAAACACAAAGATTATGAAATCAACGGATAACCACTACCCAGGAATATTCCCATACATATACCTAAGTTATCAAGTAACCCATCTCAATCATGAGGAAACACAAAGATTATAGATTCAGCTCATCCAAGATTTTATTAATGACGTCGAAACCATGGCTGCTGGAGAAATCCTCCTCCGTCGATTATAGAGGGCCTGCCGCTACAACCAAGTGCGCCGAACTCCTCCTTTGTCGAGTTCAGGGGGCCTGCGGCTACAACCAAGCACGCCGAACTCCTCCTCTGTCGAGTTCATAGGGCCTGCCGCTACAACCAAGCACGCCGAATGCCTTGGACTGCTGTAGTACTCCACCTTTCGAGTATTGTGGGCCTGCTGCTACAACCAAGAGCTTCCCACCATGGGTCTTCCACTACAACCAAGCGCTCCCCCTCATAGGTTCCAAAGGTACTCCTGTTGAGTACCGCAGGTCTGCCGCTTCAACCAAGCGCTCCACCGCCATGGGTCTGCCACTACAACCAAGTGCTCCCTCTCATAGCCTCTAGAGGTAATCCTTCTGTTGAGTACTGCGGGTCTGCCGCTACTACGAAATGCTCCTCCGCCGTGGGTCTTCTGCTACAACCAAGCGCTCCCCACTAGGCTATCTGAAACAAACCGAGTCGATGAATCAGCAGTCGTCAATTCTCAGCCTGCTACTAGGTCTCTGCACTCTGCTAGCTCGTCACTGGGAGGGTTCGCTCCACGAGCTACTGGTAGATACTTCAAGTATCACAAATTTCCATGAATAAGTATCTCAAAGTACCGCCTCGTCATTGGGGTCTCAACGCAACAGACGGCGCGTCAGTCAGACGCCCGGTCTGTGAGTTACTAACCTTTTCGTCCCAGGGGCCCGGTTGGATTCGTGTGCGAACCAACCCGGCCGTATCTCGAATTTACCTTGAACTCTCATAGGGTATGCTCATAGGGACCGTTTCTCAACGTGATCACCAATGCCGCTGACGGTTCGTCAAACGGACGTCCGGTCTGAAAGTTATCAGCTTTTCCGTTCTAGGGGCCCGGTGGGATTTTGGGTACAATCCAACCCTAACATTATCCAACTACATCCAAAACTCAGGAAAAGCATTCCAAAAGTTCCGTCTCACCAAGAGGAATTCAATGAAGTCGATGGCACGTCAATCAGACATCTGGAGCTCAAGTTATGAGCGTTTCCGCTCCGAGGCCCCGGTTGGTTTCGTGTACGAACCAACCCGGATGAACCCAAAGTACTCTGAAACCTTGTTTGTAGTATACCAAAACGACCGTCTCGATCCAAGGATCGCTACGCAACTGACGGTGCATCGATCGTAAGTCCTCATCCCATGTTATGGGCGACGGACCGAAGAGGTTCGGTATTAAGGGGTTCGGGCCCGGTCCGACCCGGCCCGATACCCCCAGGGTCGGCCCGAACCGGGTGGACCCGAACCGGGTCCGGGTCCAGCCCGCTTGGGCATGGCCCGTCTCGGTAGGCGTAGCCCGGCTCGGCCAGCACGGCCCGGTCTGGCGGACCGGCCAGGGCAGCCGGCCCGGCGCGCGGCGCGCTGGCCAGGGGCTCGGCCAAACGGCCGAGCCGTTTCGGAAGTGGGGGGCGCTGCCCCCGCGTGTAGCAACCACGACCCCTTAATGGTGCTTCTCACGTCCGGCCAACTGAGGGTCTCGAACCCCCGGTTCTTGCACAGTCCGGCCGGCCCGCTCCGGTCGGCCGGCTTTTGCCGCCACGGGACTGGCATGGCCGGCCCCCTTGCTCCGATGCCGGCGGCCCGGAACCGGCCGCCAGTTCTCCTGATCCACCGCGGCCTGGAACCGGCCGCGGCCTTCGTCCGTCCGGCTCGGCATGACGGTGCTGCGCCCCTCCGCCGTGGCACCACTCCGACCGCTGTGTCTTCGGTTTCTTTCCGACGCGGCGTGACAGCACCGCGGCTTGGTTCAATTCTCAAATTTGGGGCGCGACAGCACCACACATTCCTTTCTGCTCGTTCCCGCGCCGTGCGACGGCACCGCGTTACTTTCCGTTGAACCGCAACAACAAATAAATATAAGGGAGGAGGGTCGGCCGTGATTGTGCGGTCCGGCCCCCTCCCGTTAAACGATATCAAGTGGTCTAAAAGAACAGGGTTAGATGACAGAAGATTTTCACAAATTAAAACATATAACCCCTACCTCAACGTTGTCATCGAACGAGCGTGCGTCGTGGAGTTAACCATCGCGGAAGAAAACGATCTCCATGGAAGAAGCGTCAAGGAAGGAACATCGTTGGCGTTATGTGGTCTCCGAGGAAGGCATCTCTCGCCGTCGTCCGCCGTCGGAGGTCGGCGTTCTTCGTCAGCAGCGGTGTGTTCTTCGCGTTCTTCATTGAAGAACGAAGAAGTTCCTCAAGGCTTCTCCTTTCTCCCAAAGGCTCCCACAACCAGAAAACCAACAAAAATAAAATAAGAGTCATCTTATTTTATTAACGCACATTCCAACGTTTGAAATTCAAAAGAAACAAAACGAACAATTAATTCAAAGAATTAATTGTAACGAATAAACCACCCAAATTAATGAGGCGTCTCTTAACGAGAATAAATGCACAGTTGACTTCATTAAAAGGGGGGTGCGGATGCGTTACATAGAAGGAAAAAAATGGTGGGGCTCATACGGGCCCCACCTCACAAATATCCTACCATGCGGGTAGGATATTGTGGGTTCCACCTTATCTGCATAACTTAGGTTAAGCTTCTTTAAGTAAAATAAAATAAATTGTCACACCACTTTATTTTATTCCTTAACTTAACCCCAAAAATTAAAAACCACACCCGATCAAACACAACTCCGGAAAATGTGTTTCTAAGCAATTATCGGCGTTGATATTCCATTGGTGCCCTCAGAATTTGATTCCGAGCACCGGTTCAAAATTTAGAAAAAAACCCGCTCGTTCGTTCACTGAACGTACCCGAGCTAAACTTCGGAAAATCATTCCAGGCACACCGGGCCTCGGAATCAGGTGCCGTTAGAAACTATGTTCTTTTAAAATTCCAAAGAAAATTAAGAAAAAATTTCCCTTGAATTTTACGGGTCTTTAAACAACTGGTAGTAAGATTTCATTATGTGGTGAAAGGACTCCTTGGATCCTTATTAACATCAAGTTTCCACTATTTTTCACAACCTAAACATCATCTAAGTACCTAATTCCATTTAGTTCGAAGCATAATGACCTTAAAAATTATACATTTAACCCCTTATAGACCCTCATTCGCATATTTTGATTCACCCTTGATATTTCATAAAACCAATACCCCCTTATTTTTTCATTATGTGCTCACCCAAGAGGGAACCACCCTACAGGAATCGATCTTCTACAACACTGTATTCCATAAATCCATTTGGATTGATTCCCATTTCCATGGGATATGCAGTGATGCTTGTATCTCATATCGTGGGTCTAGCCTCTACCATCAAATCATTGCAGAGTCTTTCCTCTCTCATCATCATGATTTCAACTTATGTGTAGTTTGTCTTGAATGTTTGTGTGGAAAAGGGTATCCATGGCCCTTGTTCATCATTTCAGGTTATCACTATTTCATTCCACACAATTCTATTTTGGATGTCCACTCCCTTTGGTATGAGCTTCATAACCTTAAACTAGCAGCAACCTTAGTCGAAACTGTATG
This sequence comes from Viscum album, assembly GCA_963277665.1. Lineage (NCBI taxonomy): Eukaryota > Viridiplantae > Streptophyta > Magnoliopsida > Santalales > Viscaceae > Viscum > Viscum album. The sequence goes on along the minus strand of CAUJRU010000085.1, from coordinate 1,951,632 downwards.
ACTCTAAAATACAAAGACCAACATCCTCATCACATGATGTTAAGTTATAGTCTTACCCTATGTGATGAATATATTATGATACATATAATAAGTATGAGATGAACAAAAACCAACATCCTTAGCACAAGACTTTAAACTTTATCCTTATTCTATATGTTGAGCATATGATACCTTATGTAATAAGTGTGAGAGAAACAAAAAACAACGTCATCAACACATGACATTAAACTATATCCTTATCCTATGTATGAAAATAGGATTCCTCATATAATAACTATGAGTTGAAAAAAACCAACATCATCAGCACAAGATGTTAAACTATAGCCTTTCCCTATGTGATGAACATAGGATGCCTCATATTACAAAAATGAGATGATTTGATGTCCTCGCCATAGAGGGTGTCACCCCTTCAGTATCGGTCTTCTACCATTTTGTGGTTCATAACTATTTATGGGTTGATTTCTATTCCCATGGAATATATAGAGACACTAAAATCATATATCCTAGGTCCATCCCCACCACTTACTTACTTTGGGGTATTTCCCTTCCATGTAAGGATTGATCCTTGCCTACTGACATGAATATATAGAGTATTCGAGCGCATGATGGGATAAAACCTAAGGAACTCACATCCACCCAAGAAATTACCCACTTCCACTTTCACACTTCATGATTTCTATAATTTGGATCCTCATCATCCCATAAATCCAAAGAGTCCCCCTAACAACAATGGTTCCTGACCACACTAGCTAATCTACCATCTTGGGAATATGCCTTGAAGGATCCCTGGTAGCAGATGGTGGTTACCATGTTTCGAGCAAGGTCAACATCTGATCTTGAATTTGTTTTCCCCATATTTTTCTAGTGTGGGTGTGGAACCTATGTTTGGAACACTGTCAATAGTTATACCTTGCTCTTCGATTTTCCGCTTTTCACCATTCGTGTTTGGGAAGTAGCAATTTACTTTCCCTTCTATTTCCCTTTCCTCTACTGAGAATCCAAACACCCTGAGTGTCATAATATTATACACTCATGTAAAATGACTAAAATAAGTCATCATCATTTTGAATTCCACAAGTTGGATTCTTTTATCCTCATTGTTCTCTCCCATGTGATAATGGGAACTTTATAACACTTCCCATTTCTCAAATTGAACATGGATCATGTGGGATTAGGAGTCGGGGAGGAATTTCCCCAAGCAAATTTGAGATGCATAGGTGCTCCTTGATAGAGAATCACATCTCTAGTCTTAACTCTATGAACTTAAACTAGGTTTCCATATCTGAGCATCATGACCTCAAATTGTGCTTTGGTTGTCTTAGAAATGTTCCATGTGACCTTGGGTATCTTTGGACCACAATTTATGTCTGGTTACCTCTCCTCTATTCCACAAACACTTCTTTGAGACCCCCCCCCCCCATAGTCCCAGAATCATGTCCTTAAACTATTTAAAACTCCTAGTCCAATAATTATGACCTTAAACTAGTTGTGACCTCCTGGTATAACTGGTATAACCTTAAACTGCCAAAGGTAAGTGGCACACACGTCTTTTTGGTTGAAAAACTATAGTGGAATTCTGAGAAAAATTTAGAATCACACCCATTAAGTCACTCTCATGACTTGAGAAAAAAATGAGGCCATGAAGAAAAAGGTACAATGTTAGAGGTACCCACTATGGACCCTAATAAAAACTTGGTTTAAATCATTACACCACATAGGTTCAACGAAATTTATAGCCAAATATCATCTCCCTTTTAAACAAGATCTCCTCTAGGATATGGAACCTCTTGTGTCTCATTACCATGCATCCTAATACCCTAAACGAGTTGGAAGATGCTAAAATATGTTATGAAAGTCCTACTAACATGATTTTAAACTATACAATGCATCATCCTCACATTATGACATTAAACTACAAGACATTAAACTAAACTTCCTTAATCCTCATGGAATTACATAAAACTAAAAAAAAACTTATGACCTTTCCTAAGAAGCTCTCCACATACTTTTTTTCCAATCACCTACCACACTATTCGAGTTCTTTGACTTTCACTCCATATCCAAGATTATTCTCACACTAAAAGATGATTCTAGAATTTTTTCAGACCAATACGCCTACCAAATATGCTCAAATACAAAATATTTTAATCCTAAGAGTGTTGAACCACATTTGAACATTCCATCAGTTCATTCACATGCTTCACGTCTTCCTCGATTTAGATCCCCATCATCTTTCACATCCAAATAGGCCCCCTGATGGTAATGGTGCCTAGCTACACTGTGTAGTACCCCCGGTTTCTAGTACATGACCCTTTCTTTGTACATTTAGGCATATAAAGTATAAGAGGTAAATTTGGGAGAGTTTTGGTATATTTCACTATGTTTTGGGGACAAAAAGAGAGGCACACAGACTGTACCCAGTTTATCAGAACCGTGCATAAATCCTAGTAGAAACTGTGCTCAATGTCAGGTCTGAGGCAGAGAGCTTTAGCACAGTGTGTTCACAGTTAGAGAGACCATGCAAGGAGGTCATGTGAGGGTCTTCCTAGGCAGTAGATAATTCATGGTTAGCACACTATTTGTCTAACCATGTGAACTAACCATGCACATGGATTAAATGAGATCCTATAAAAGTGGATATCCCATGTTTTTGCCTCTAAGTGGATCATTGTTTCTCCTAAGTGGCCATAACTCTAGATTTATCTTCCTTAAAGGTATAATAATCTCTCCCAAGTTATTTTGAGTCAATTAAAAGGCTTCCCTTAGTGTTTTGAACTCGGATTCTTGAGGTATGTGATCATTATTCATCGTTCTTGATCGGTTTCTTAGATCAAATTAGATCTAATTATCCTCTCTTCTTGGTTTCTCAGATATAAACCTGTTATATATAGATCTATGAGTGTGTATTACATATAGGTTTAGTTCTGGTCCTGATATTTCTAGGAGAAGAGATCTAAGGTGGTTCTGTGAAGAATCGACTCAGTTTTCTTAAGCGTTCATTGTCCATTGTGAAGTTTCGTCAAAACCTTTGAGGTAGGTGGATTCTATCTTGAAGACAATTAGTATAAATGATTGGAATGATTTAAAATTGAATATATTGTGTTGAATTGGTTGTGATTTGGCTGTTTAAAAATTGTTGGGAACCCTTCTTTGTGATAATTTGGAAAATTGGGGGAAATCTGGAAAATTGGGTATTTGAATAAAGTGCTTGTGTTCATGATTTTAAAATATGGATTTTAAAATAGGGATTTTCTGGAATTTTGGCACATGGATTTGATTATATGTTTTCAATAAAAAGGGGATGTTTTATTGAAAAGAAATTCTTGTCTTGAAATTGGTTTATTCTTGGTTTTTAATAAAAATATAGTTTTATTGAAATGGATTGAAATGGTTATTTGGAATGGTTTTGGCATACATTGGGTTTTGTGTGAGTTCATGTTCGACATACCCCTGAATAAGGGACATGTACCATTGGGGTACAAGGTGCGTGACCCTATATTGGGGGCGTGTGTCATTGGGACTCAAGGTGATTAGATGAGAGACCACTCATGAGTATGGAACTATCGGATGAAGCATGCATGTGTGTCCATGTTGTGAACTAAGGAATGGTTATTCCAAAATAATATTCAGAATTGGTTTATAATAATTGATTTTTTATTTTATGGAAATTAACTTACAGAAAATTGTTTTCATTTACCTTTGTTTTCACTTGGTTATAATTGGTTTTTGAACTTGTTTATATTTTGTTATAAACTGTTTTAGAAAATTGTTTTATATAAACTATTTTCTATAATTTTCTAATCATTCAATCTTAGTGGCGTGAGTAGGGAAGTCATTGGAAAAACCTACTAAGTAATATACTCACCCGTGATTTGGAACTTTGGTGCTTTTGCAGATACTAACTTCCAGGACTTGGGAAAAGGTAAAATATCCCACTTTTTTAGCACCATGTCATGATACTTTGGACTACTTGGTAATGTTGGAGCATCGAGCTTGTAGAGCATGGAGCCTTATTGTCATCTTAGAGTTATTCAATTTCTTTACTCTATTTACTTTGATTTTGGATTTTATTCTGTTGTATCATACTTTGGATGGTTTTTATAAAGAGAATGACAAAAATTTCTTATTTTATTTCATGCATCATATAGTGAGCTGTTTGTTGTTGGTTTGTTGGGTTATTGGTTTCAGACATTAAAGGGTAAATCGTCCCCCAATTACATTAAAACCCTTCGGCATTTATTTTCAGGCTTTAGCACCTTAGGGATGACTCTTATGGCCCAGTAATGACTCGTGGTACTCTCAAACCAATGTGAATTAGCAGGTCATTACAAATGGTATCATCTTGTTCGGTCCTTTCCTAACAAGTTTTCATCAATGTTATCAGTCTTGGAGTTACAATTATTTCTTGTCTATTCCTTGGGTTGGAATCTTAGAAAGGATTATCATTTTTAGAACTTGAAATGTATAGTATAAAATGAAATAGCTGACCTGTTTATGATGAAATTCAAGTTACCAGGGTGCTGGGTACATAAGTGTTTTGGAGAAACTTCTAGAATGCTGAAAATATCACTGTCGTGGGCTTAGCCAATGAGATGAGCAAGACATGAATTATAGAGGAATTACTTCCCACTAGGAGGGAATACATCATTTCGAGTAATGATTCATTTTGTGTATAATGTGTTGATTTATAAAAAAATTAGGAAACAGTTTTCAAATGAAAGACTTTGAAAAATCATGGTTGATATATTTTGATAATGGTTTTATTTTTAAAAACAAGAATAAGATTTTTCAAAAATGGTGGAAATGGAAAAAGAGTGTTTTTTGGAAAACAATTTTGTGATAGTTGATGTGATATGATTTGAAATGGTAAGCCATCAGTTGCTGCAGGGTTTGATTTACAGATTTTGTTGTTGATTTAGAAAATGGCACCTGGTAGGCATTGCCAAAACCAACCTGAAGAAGCTGTGGAGAATGTGGTAACACCTGAACCATGGGTGAACCAGAGCAAGATAAGAGTATTGTCCATGATTTTCAATCTGTGGATATGGGGAACTAGAGGAATGATCCAAGTCGTGTGTATCATACCATCTAGTTCATGAATAAAAATTCACCTAAATTTCAGGGTGATGTTGAACCTAAAAAACAGGAGGTGTGGCTTGGTAGGATGAATCGTATCATTGATTCCATTGGCACACTATCAGAGCTCAAAGTTAATTTGGTGTCTTATATGCTTGAGGATCTTTCATTCTATTGGTGGGATTTAGTGGTATAGAAAAAATTTGATGAAGGCCTTATATGGGAGGATTATGGTTCTCTGTATAATGGATTATACATAGATGGTGAATAGAGCGACTGTGGGTGAACATTATATCTCGGGATATATGGGAGTAGTTTTGATGATACCTACAGGAAATGGTGGGAACTCAAACACTGAGAGAAAGAGGAAAAGGGACAAATATTTCAAAAGTGGAAGTGGAAATCATATTGAAACAGCTGGATCAATGAACCTTCCCCCACAACCCAAGATCAAATAAGGTTGTTTTCATTGTGGTTCATTTGACCACATAAATAGAGATTTTATGGCACAACCTAGATCATGTCATAACTGCAAGAATATGGGGAATATTTAGTGCTATTGTCACTGTGCTCCAAGTTTAGGTGCTCGAGACACTTCTTTGGCACCGCAAGCATCATATGCTTCGACAAGGCAAGGATAGTAGAATCAGTCTCGTCAGCAAAGCAGATCCAACCATGGCGATTCTATAAATACCATGAATCCTAAACCAGGGAAATATCAGCAAGGCAACAAAGAGAATAGTGCAGTGATGAATCAATTATATGGAGTTAAGCAGATGATTTTCGACGATCAGGCTGGACCATCTAAAGTGAGATGTATGGTTCTTTTGAATTCTACCCTTGTGAAAGTGTTCTTCGATATTGGTGAATCTCATTCTTTCATTGCTTCCCATTATATTTATTTTCTGTGTTTAATGTTTGAAATGATGCCTTCAGTTTTACAACTAAAAACTCCTATCGGGGAAAGAGAATGTCAAGTCTTTTTGTGTAGAGCATGTGCTATAAATGTTGATGGAGCTGAGCTGAAATGGGACTTCTCAGTCCTGGACATGAAAGTCTATGACTTAATCCTCGGTATGGATTTGTTGACGATGTTTAAGTCTCACATTGACTGTTATAGGACAACAATTAGTTTCATGACTAAGGACGACATTGAGTATCTCTTCAGATGAGAGAGGATGGTAAAGGAAGGTAAAAAGAGCTTGTTTGAATCGACGGTGGGAATGATATCTTATCATTCGATAGCGTTACCTTTACCATCAATAGAATAGATTGAGGAAAATAGTCTTCCATAAATTATGGATCAATTTCCAGATGTAATTCTCAAGAGCTTCTCAGGGTTACCACTTATAAGGGAAGTGGAGTTTACGATTGATCTCTTTTCCGGGACCAATCCTATTTCCCTTCCATCTTATAGGATGGGACCAAAAAAGTTATGAAAATTGAATGTGTAGTTGGAGGAGCTAGAAATCAAGGGTTTCATTCAGCCAAGTACATCTTTGAGGGCAGCACCAGTCTTGTTCATGAAGAAAGCGGATGGAACTCTTCGACTTTGCGTTGATTATTGTAAGTTTAACAAATTTATGAAAAAGAACAAATATCCACATCCATGCATTGATGATTTGTTCGATCAATTAAGGGGATCTCAATGATTCTCTAAAATTGAATTGCAATGAGGATATAACTAATTGCATGTTCCGAAGGAATATATTCCAAAGACAACTTTCAGAAGCAGATATGGAAACTATAAATATATAGTCATACCTTTTAGTCTATCAAATGCACCAGTGGTATTCATGGATTTGATTAATTGGATATTTTATTGATATCTGGACTCTTTTGTTGTGGTGTTTGTGGATGACATCTTGGTGCATTCAAAGACAATGGATGACCATGGGGAACCCTTGGAAAAAATGTTACAAATCTTGGGAGATCATCATTTGTATGCCAAGTTATCAAAGTGTGATTTTTTGATACAGGAAGTATATTTTCGTGGCCATGTAATTTCTGAGAAAGGTGTTTCTATTGATCCTGAAAATATAGAAGTTGTTATCTTGTGGAAAACACTAAAGAATGTCTTTAAGATAATATGTTTTCTTAGTCTAGTTGGTTAAAACTGACACTTTGTGCATGATTTCTCAAGACTAACTTCACCAATGACAACTCTGACAAAGAAGAATGCTCCAATAATATAGACAGAGGAATCCCAGAAGTGTTTCTAGGAACTAAATGTTCATCTTACATCAGCACTTATCTTGATTTTTCTAGAATCGGGATAGGGGTATGTGGTGTACTATGATTCTTTGGGATCAGGGTTCGGTTGTGTTCTCATGCATGTAGACCATGTGGTTACTTATGGTTCAAGGCAGTTGAGGCGGCATGAGAAGAATTACCCAACACACAATTTGGAGTTAGTTGTAGTCGTCCATGCTTGAAGACATGGCGTTATTATCTCTTCAGTGAGAAATTTACTACGGTCACGAACCACAAAATCTTGAAACACATTTTCTCACAGTGATATTTGAATATGAGGAAAAGGATATGGATGGAGTATCTCCAAATGTTTGAATTTGAGTTGATGTATACAACAAGAAAAAGGAATTCACTGGAAGATGCATTGAGTATAATTTTATATGCTCAATTAAAGAAAGAAGCTTGGGATGAATGGCAGTTGATGTTGGTCCTAGCCAACACGCATGTGAAATGTAAATACCGAGGAGATGTCGCGGTTTTCATTTTATTTATGCTTGTTCTTGATTTGGAAAATATGTTCAAAGGGGAACAAACATGTGATGTTGAATGTCAGGTTATGAGTTCAAAACTCAATGGTGGGAAGACCATTGAAGGATGAAAACTTAATGGGATTTAAGTATTGTATTTTATAGACCATATGGTTGTAACTATGGATTTTTATGAATGACTCCTTCATGCTTACCACCATTCGAAATGGTTTGTACATCCAAGTACACAGAATATGTATAAGGCGTTGAAGGTGAAATTTTGGTGGAGCACCATGACAAGGAAGGTGGACAAGTTCGTCTCACGGTGCTTAACTTGTCATCAGGTTAAAGTTGAGCATCAGATACCTATAGGTATGTTTCATTATTTACCTATTCTATGGTGGAAATGGGAGAAGATAGTTATGGATTTTATTATAGGTCTTCCAAAAATGGTTCAGAAACACGATTCCATTTGGGTGATAGGGGATCAGCTTACCAAGTCGGGCCTTTTCATCCCTATTTGTGAAACTCATATGCTGGAGGATCTGCCTAAAATTTATATCCAAGAAGTGGTAAAGAGACATGGCGTACCAGTTTCAATCATGTTGAATAGAGATTCAAGGTTTACATCTCTTTTATGAAAATCCTTACAGAAATCCCTTGGGACTCAGTTGACTATAAGCACAGTATATCATCCTTAGATTGATGGCCAACCTGAGTGGATGATAAAAACATTGGAAGACATGTTGCAGGCTTGTGTAATGAATTTTGGTGGCTAATGGGAGGATAATTTACTATTAGTGGAGTTCTCGTATAATAATAGATATCAGGCCTCGATACAAATGGCTCCATTTGAAGCATTGTATGGATGTCCTTATCGTTATCTACTATGTTTGGTGGAAATGGGTGGGACTTCACTAGTTGGTCTGAACCTTGTCCAAGAAACAAAAGAGAATATCCATTTGATTGGAAAGATAATGGAGATGGCTCACAGTCATCAGAAATATTATATGGATCATCATTAAAGTCCATTGTCGTTTTCTGTGAGTGATCATGTGTACTTAAGGATCTCTCCAAGACTTGGACATCGTCATTTCAGAAAGCAGGGAAAGTTATATCCAAGATACATTGGCCATTTCGAGATACTAGAATGGTTTGGAGAGGTGGAATATCAGTTGGCATTACCACCATGTTTTATTTTGGTGCATAATGTGTTCCATGTATCTCAGTTGAAAAAGTATCAGCCTAATCCTGACCATGTGATTAGATGGGATCATGTTGACCTAGATTTGGATTCTTTGTTGATACACATCCCAGTACAGATTATGGATAGGCAAGAAAAAGTATTGTGTGGAAAAAGACATCGGTCTAGTGCAGTATTTATGGCAGCATTATCATATTCAGGAAGAGACTTGGGAATGTGAGAAGGAAATAAAAGAGCAATTGCTAGAACTCTTTTAGGGAAACAATTGTTTTCTACTTTCCAAGGATGGAAAGATAGATGGTGTAGAGAATATAGTACCCACTGTTTCTGGTACGTAACCCTTTATTTGTGATTTTAGGGATATAAAGTATAAGAGGGAGAGAGTTTGGTGATCTTTCACTATGTTTTGGGGACAGAAGGAGAGGCGTACGGGTTGCGCATGGTTTATCCAAACCATACAGAAATCCTAATAGAAACCATACTAAATGGAAAGTTTGAGGTAGAGATATTTGGCACAGTGTGCACATGGTTAGAGAGACCATGCAAGGAAGTTGTGTGAGGGTCTGCCTAGGCAATAGCTAACGCAAAAATAGAACACGATTTGTCTATCCATGAAAACTAACTATGCACATGGTTTAAATGTGAACCTAAAAAAGTGGATATCACATTTGTTTTCCTCTAAGTGGCTCTTTTTTTCTTCTAATATTCCATAACTTGGTATTTATCTTTCTTGAAGGTAGAAGAACCTCTTCCAAGTGATTTGGAGTCAGTCGGAAGGCTTTCCTTGGTGTTTTAAACCTAGATTCTTGAGGTATGTGATCGTTCTTCAACATTCTTGATCGGTTTCTTAGATCTACTTAGATATACTTATCCTCTCTTCTTTTTTCTCAAATATACAGCTGTTATGGGTAAATATATGAGTTTTTATGCCAAATAAGTTGATTTTTGGTCTTGATGCTACTAGGAGAAGAGATCAAATGTGGTTCTGTGAAAAATCGACCTGGTTTTCTTAAGCATTCTTCGTTCGTTGTCATGTTTTGTCAAAACCATTGAGGTAAGTGGATTCTCTCCCAACTCCACTTATTAGAACTAATGGGAATGATTTAAAATTGAATATTTTATGTTGAATTGGTTGTGATTTTTTTCATTTAGAAATCATTGGAAACCCTACTTTGTGATGGTTTTGGAAAATTGGGGGAAATATGGAAAATTGTGTATTTGAATAAAGTGATTATGTTCTTGACTTTAAAATATGGATTTTAAAATTGGGATTTTTTTGGATTGTGTCACATAGATTTGATTAGATTTTTTCAATAAAAATTGGATGTTTTATTGAAACTAAATAGTTGTTTTGAAATTGGTTTATTCTTGGTTTTCAATAAAAGTATAGTTTTATTGAAATGGTTTGAAATGGTTATTTGGAATGGTTTTAGCATACATTGGGTTTTGTGTGAGTTCATGTTCTACATTACCTTGAATAAGGGATATGTAGCATTGGATTACAAGGTGCGTGACCCTGGATCAGGGGCGTGTGTTATTAGGACACAGGTAATTGGACGAGAGACCACTCATGAGTATGGAATTGGCAGATGAAGAATGCATGTGTGGGTGTGTTGTGAACTAAGGAATGGGTATGCCAAAATAATAATCATAATTGGTTTATAAGACTTGATTTGTTATTTTCTAGAAATTAACTTACTAGAAATTGGTTTCATTTACCTTTTTTTCACTTAGTTATAATTGGTTTTTGAACTTGTTTATATTTGGTTATAAGCTGTTTTGGTAAATTGTTTTATATAAGCTATTTTATATAATGTGCTAACTATTATATCCTAGTGTAATGAGTAGGGAAGTCATTGGGAAAACATACTGAGTTATATACTCACCCCTACTTTGGCACTTTGGTGCTCTTGCAGATGCTACCTTCCAGGACTTGGTAAATGGTAAAGTATCACACTTCATTAGCACCATGTCAGGATACTTTGGAATACTTGGTGATGTTGGAGCATGGATCTTATAGAGCATGGATTCTTGTTTTCATCTTGGGGTTATTCATTATATTTCCACTATTTACTTTGATGTTAGATTGTCTTCCACTGTAGCATACTTTGGTTGGTTGTTATAAAGAGAATGATCAAAATGTCATAGTTTATTTCATGCATCATATTATGTGTTGTTTGTTGTTTGTCTGTTGGGTTATTGGTTTTTGTCATTAAAGGGTTAATCATCCCCCACTTACTTTGAAAACCTTAAACATTTATTTCAAGCCTTTGGAACCTCGAGGATGTCACTTAAGGCCTAGTAATGACTCGTGGTACTCTCAAGACAATGGGAATTAGTAGTTCATTACACACTAGCTCACCAACCATCCTGGTCACACACCCTGAAATTCTTCCCATGAATTTTTTATGAGTCTCATGTTTCAAACATAATCAAAGGCCAAACCACATTTGTTTTTCCCCATACCTAATGAAGTGATAATGGAACCTATGTTTAAAACATGGTTAGAAGTCATCCCATATCACCCTATCACCCCCTTTGTATTCCAAATCCTTGATGTTCGAATTCACATTCCTTATCCCCTTTTTTGGTTATAATGCAATTCCCCTGGTACTTCCTCATTGGTGTAATTGTGATCATTGGTAACACAAGTTGGTTGTATAGAGATCCATGTTCTCCAGCCAAATATTTTCCATTCAGGATACTCCCTATGGTAAATAAGAAATTATAACCTTGAGTGATCAACCCTTGTTTGTAACTCTCATAAAAATGAGCAATCTTATGTTTTCCCCTTATTTTACGCACTGATCATAAATCATGTGTGATTAGGGAATTATTATTGGTTTTTTCAAAAATATGATTGAGATGTAGAAAAAATATAACATTTAATCGCATAGTAAATTGAAAAAAATCATTCTAAAAGTATAGTGAGGGTCATCCACATGTTGAAGACTCTTGTTTATTTCAAACTAAATTAAATTTACTTAAGGATCATCCCCAGTGACTAAATGCTTGATCTCATCCCACCTCTATTGAGTATCCTCCAAAGTATACTATTGATCTAACAAATCAGCCACTTTCTCCTTGGAAAAAGGAAACACTTATTTGGACCTAATTCACACATGATTTTTTATAGTATTGGCACTCAACCACCATAGATACTATCTTTTCTTCCCTAGCCTCAAATTTCGCTAACTAATACCTAAATTAGACAATGATCCATGTTTGAGCGGTGATAATGACTACATGATCTTGTTCTTAATCCAATAGATGATAGATATCCTCCTAGAATACCTAGAGTACCTATGTTCCCTTAGAATTATTCTTTTGTTAGGTGATATTGAACTCATGGGACTCATCACATGCTTGTTTGATGAAAAATTCTCGGTCCATTACATAGATGTTGCTAAATTCCTTTTCACTGGTCCCTAGACTAACTAACCAATAATGTAGATATCCCACCTAGCTTGGAAAATCATCCATTGGAGTGTGAGTGGTGAAATTATTCACACTCCTAAATACCTTGCATCAGAAAACTAAGTTATCCTCAGAGAAATCCGATATGGAATCCTCAAAGTCCTCGGTAGTGCAAGCTCGTACTGAAGGAATACCACCAACACATTATTTCAAGGATCATCTATAGTAAATTCCTCGGTAGGGTCAATCCCAATTTCTAGAAAAAATGCATCCTCTCCAAATCCTTTTCTTTCAGAAAGTGCTTCCCCAAAACCTTATGAAACCTCCAAGGAAGGCTTGGACACCATGGATTTATCGATTGTCTTTATCGGTGATACAATCTTTCCCACCTTCATTGAGGCATCATCTTCAGAAGCCACTTCATGTGGCACCTCTTTGGTAGTCTCATCCACCACGTATTCCTCAACCATCCCCATCTAAGGCACAACCTCCTCGACTATCATTGTTGGGATAGAAGCATTTGTTATCGCTGCCTCAGCTATAGGATCGACTGACTCGAGCATCACCATAGGTAGTTGAGCTCCAAACACGGTTTGAAATATCATTTAAAGTATATGTTTACTTGAGCATGAATTATGTGGGAAAACAAAAATGAGAAGGTGAAAATGGTATAGGGATTACAAGAGTGGTATAGGTCAAATAGAAACTTATAAAGGTTCATTGGTAGTCCCCCAACTGTTTGAAGCTACCCCATTGATGGATGTGCTAATTCTATCTAGAAGAAAATAAAATATTCAGCACATTTTCAAGAATTGATCCTCGAACCCATACAAATAATGATGGGATACCAAGAAGCACATGGGACTGTTGATCCATCACCTCAGTTATAGGCATCACATCAATAGATGGTGGTCCACCTATAACCACAACATCAGTAAAATACCTTGATCCCACCTACTCAAGTGTTGGAGATCCCTTATCCTACACTTTAGGATCATCATGAACCTTCCCCTTCCTCGGTTATCTCTGATTCCTACAAAGTAAAAAGAGTTATACAATGACCATAAAGGGTGGAAAATGGTCAAAGAACACAAAATTGGTAAATTTAACTAATCAGTAGTAGGATATATTTTCCATATGGAATCCAAGTAGGAATCACTTACCCAGGATTCCTCCTATTTTAATCCCTCTCCTCTAGTTGCACTGATATCCATTTGGTCCATAGAAAGATCTGGTTGGGAATGCATTCTCAACATCACCTTTACTCAGCTGGTTAGGGGGTGCAAAATTCCTCAAGAATGAATCATTTCATCCAAATCCTTGAAATATTGCATCAACTCATCCCAAGTAACAAGGAAGACTTCTCTTGCATGAACCATACCAGGATTTTTTATTCCCTCATGGTATAAATGTTTCCACATCTCATGGAGATAGTAGAGTTGTTTTTTGATTCCTCATCTCTCCCAGGCATTGGGAAAGACATCGTCATTGGGGATATCTGGACGATACAATTGCTTCCATGGGTCCTATAATGTTTCCCTTAGAACTACTCTATATAGAACACCTTCCACTCATATCCACTTTATTTGGAGTTTTAAGCATGTTACTGCACCCCAACCTAAATATTTCACCTATTCAAGACCATAAATTACTGGTGATGCAGCTACAATCCCACCTATTGGCTTAGCTCTACCCCCATGGTCTTCCCTACTCACTGCTCACCCCAACCTCATGGTTATGGGGGGGGGGGCCTTCCTTATATTATCGAGTCACCAATTTCCTCATCATTTCCACATGATAGAACCCTCCTAGATTAGTGTGTATTCCTGGATTATCCCATAAGCGGCTATGGGTGCAGTACCTCATTTTTTCCATTTCCATATTCACATGTGAATATGTGACATAACTTCCAAAGGACCAAGGGGTTTTGATCACTACATACCCCTATATACACATTTAGGGTGAGCCCCTGGTGGTGCCTAAATTTCTATGTGAAATAGTGTGGGGTGTATAGTTCCAAAATCATCATACAATCCACCTGAGCCACCAATATGCCACCATTAAAGGGCAAGGGGTATGACTGGAACTCGATGGTCCCCATGCTATAATTGGTCACCTTTCCTATTAGAATAAGAAGTATATGTAAAATGAAGATATCTTCCAGCACAATCCTCACTAATACATCAACTGAACCCAAATCGAGAGGCCAGCTCCAAGAGATTTTAAGGATAGATGGTTGGAAATTCATGTTTTGAGGTGAAATTGGGTTTTGGTATTCATATCCCCACATGTGTGTAGAAACCCAACCATAAAGGAAATTAAAGGGATCATACACACAGAATGGGGTCTTTCACTAACTGATGTAGTGCATCACCCTGTATAACTTTTCCAACACTAGGACTACTAAGTTGATATGCATCCCTACCACTGTCATTTCCACCATAAAAAGGGTTTTCATCCACACCCCATGTGAAAATCCCAAACCAGGAGAATCCAACCACAAATTAGAGTGTAAATAAACACTTCCATCTTGAATATAGGATCCTCATGATTCATACTATATCTCCATAGTTTCCACTAGATTTCCTCTAGGATCCTCTAGTATAAATACTCTTTTACTCACAATGATTCTTTCAGACAGCATTGTTTCCTCCAAATCCTCTTGATTACAGACTCATTCATGAAATAGCTAAACTATTATTTGAAATGGATGTCATTTATCCTTAGTTTTTGATCACATTCCCCATGTACCAAGAATAGAAGAGATTGTACAGTCATTGACGTCAACTCCTAGTCCTCCCAGACATCCTCAACTGGGAGAAACTTATCATACATCTCCCCTTGTATGGGGATCCCTACAATTTGGTAGAGTTCCCATAAATTTATTCCAACCTACCCATGATGTATGAGAAATGTATTGGTCCCCAACGACCTCCTTCTTAACAACTCCAGCATGATGTCCTGGTGATGGTAGACATGAAACTATGAGGATCATGATGCCTCATAAAACCTAAACTGATTCAGCTCTACCTCAAATTCATGGTAAGACTGGCATACTTAGTATTCTTAGGCCTATTATTCTATAAATTTTCCACCCTGACATAGGTCCGATTCCTCGTTTCATCCTTTTATATGGTTCATCAAACCCACATGTATCATTCTCTCATGTTGATGGGGTGCCTCTTCCTCCAATGCCTCCCGATTGAAATTTTTCACATGGTTCTACAATGTTTCAGTGGTGAGATATGCAAGGTCCTTCATGATGTGACCTACAAAATCCCTATTCCATTAGTATTTCTCAATCATACTTCCAGACTAGTAAGTGGGTTCTTTATGACTGGAACTAGGGATGAACGCATCGTCCCTTATCCAAAAACCATATAATGGAAACCTATTTCACAATAGGTAATCTTATAGATCCCCCATTAGAAATTTAGTGATTATATCCTAATTCTACCCACTTTAAAAGATCTTCCCAATAATGAGGTTATTATCCATCTCCCTTTGTTGAGACAAAAAAACATCTGCACCTTCATCAGCTATCATTCAAAACTTTTAATTTTTTTTAATTTAGTTCACAGAGGTTGATTCAGGGAGTTTAGTTCCAAAAATATCATAGACTTGTGAAAATATATTCAGAAAAAGTACTTTTCATCAAGGAGAAATGTTTCACAAGTGGTGAGTATTTAAATCACGAAACACTCACTAAAATTATTTATTTTCATGAAAAGTGACCAGGGTATTATCTTTCATGAATATCTCATGATCTCCTCAGAGACCCCCACCACTATTTATTAGCATAGGTTTAGGCCAATTTTCACAAATAGATATTACCATTCACCAATTTTCAATAGTTCTCCCTCAGAATTTGACCCTCCTCCCCCTTATCGGATCCAATTCGGAGGGTGAGTTGTTGAAACTGAAATACATGTTTCATGGGAGAGGTTGAGGAAGTCATGGATTATTTGGAGAAAATATAGCCTGAAAATTCCAAAACCCACCAAATAGACTATGTTCGCAAAGGTTAATACCTTTGGGAATAGTACTTTCCTCGTGAAGGTGGGGCATCCATGTAGAGATGGAGGTGGTAACCTCCACACACTATAAACTCTTATTGATAGAAGCTTCTAGTCTATATGGATGTTTAGGTAGTAACCTTCATGCGTCATAATTCTGATTTGTGAAGGTCCATGGGCCACATTGAGGTGGATGTGGTAATATTTTTGAAACGTATGTCACATTTTTAGAAAACCCATGTATCGTGAAGGTCATGGTATTTCATAAAGGTCCCTATATTTCATGAAATCAATTCCCTCACTTCTATCGGTACTATAAATACCTCCCCATTCATGCCTTTTTAGGGGATGCAGCCTTTGGAATTATGGACAAAGCTCTGAATTCACAGAACTCCAGCCTTCTTAGGCTATAGAGGAGATGAATTTCCCAAGTTAGTCATCTTTCCCAAAACCAATATTCATGGTTTTTTGAGAACCTCAATCCATTGTGGAAATGCCTTTCACAAAGTTCTATGACGTTCGTGTAAGAAGAAATCCCCTTGAGTCTCTTGGGGTTTCACGAGATAATTATCCTTCACAAAACTAACCCCATAAGAACCAATACTTGAATCCAAATCAAGGTCACCCTATTTCACAAAACATGTACTTTAATTAAACCTATACCTTCTTTAATCCCTCAGATTTCATGAAACCCAAACGTTAATGAAACCCTTCCACCAGGCCTCTATATGGTGCCTCATTTAATCCAAAACCCTTTCGTAAAAGTTTAGTTACTGGGGACCCTATACCCATCCATAACTAGTTCATCTACACCCTAAATTCTTGTATGACCAATACTAGTAACACTTATGTCCACCCCTTTTACTTAAATGACAGCATAGACCATTACCTTGCCTTTTATTCCTAATCATAGGCACCCTAATGCCTCTTGCTCTTAAAAATAGGAAACCTTACATCGGGACCCCTAATTGCTACTCCTCCATAAAAGTGTTTACACCATGCCCCACCTAGAGGTGAATGAGCAGTATAAATTTAATTTCCAGTGGTTGATTCCTCAAGGTAAACTATCAATATTTCATCATAGAGAGGAATTTTGTTGGATATTCTTCTCCCGTTTTGAAATGGCCCCCCCTAGGCATAAGGCCTACCAACATTTGAGCTATATGATGTAAAAATGCATGGCCCAATTTCCGAGTTACATGACATAAAATGGAATAGACCAATGTCTCAGTATTATGATGCTAAAATTTACAACAACATCCCCATAACATGATGTTAAACTGTAGCCTTACCCCATATGATGAGCATGGGATACCATATGTATGATCATCATGGGATTCCACATTCTCCCTCACTATTGAATGATCCTCCCACTTCAGGCGGCCCACATGCATAAGCCCCACACCATCCTTCCCCACCATAGGATGGTACTCCTCCTTTGGGCAGCTTCCATGTGTAATCCCCACACCATCCCTCATTGACACTCCTTTCATGATGAAAGCATCCTTACTGCAAGATCTTAAACTACATGGATTGGTCCTATCACATGACCTTAAAATGAGGCATTGAAATACATTGTTTTTTATCCTTGTTTTCCAATGGAGTATGTAATAAACCTCTATCAGTTTCAATACCAATATACCAACACATCGGGGGTACCTCCCTGAGGTTCAATACCAACACCCCTAAATCACCAACACACTATCAACTATGAAATATCCCCCCTAAGGAAACACTTAAACAAACCCTCTAGTGTGAAATCTTCTTCACTAGGGACACACTTAACCAACCCCTCAAGTGTGAAATAATCCCCCTAGGGACACACTTAATCAAACCCTCAAGTGTAACCATATTACCTTATATGGACACACTTGACCACCCACATATCCACACAATACCTAAAACATGTGACCCATATAAAATATCTAACCTATATGATAAACATCGGATGTTTTTGGTGAATAGTCTCAGATTCCTTATGCCCATGATGTCAACTACCCTATGAAAGACATGAGATTCCTTGGTTTTCATGACTGAGATGCATCACACATGAAATTACCTATAATAGTGGAATACTTTATTTATTCCCAACATACCTAGCATCCAAATATGCCTAAACATTATCGATGTTACTATCTACTCTAACTGAAGGTTGTTGCTCTATCGAGATAAAAGTAGTGTAATTAACTGAAATCCACATTGAGATGGTGCGGGGAACAATTTCAAAAAACATGACTCAAATAAATGAGGGATACCCTCCATGTAGGAATCCATGGAAGGAGGAACCTACATACCATCATCTCATTTCGATTAAGGTGATGGCATCACTAACCATGGTGGTGGAGGCTTCCCACCTTTGGAAAGCGAGAATGTGGGAAAAATAAATGCATGACATGAAGACTAAGTGGAAATAGTTGGAAACATTTACATCCAGTGTCCTATGTCACATGGATATGGTGGGACCATATGGGTACATACCTTATACCCAAAGTACACTCCGTGTACTTTTTCCTACCTTGTCCTATTTTCCGTATTTTTCACAGTAATGTTAGAATGGGACTTGTGGGTTGTCCATTCTAAATTTTTTTATATGTTAATAAAGATGGTGGATCATTTGGTAATTTATAGGTCATATGAATGGTTTTTAGATGGGATATATTTTACAGAAGGATTCCTTTGAGGTTTGGTTTCAGAATCCTCTAGTGGGTTGGGTTGTGAGCTAGGAGGCCCAATTGAAGTTTATGAGTTTGGTGATCATCCTAGCTCAAGTTCTCCATGTAATTATATTTGAGGTTATTTTGGAAAGATCCTAGAAGGTGAGACTGAGAATTTTCTCTGATGAGATCTTTGTTTTTTCCTATTTGTTGGGACCAATTGATCAAGGTTAGATCGGTTGAGGTTTATCTCTTAGGTTTGAGAAAACTAGAGATGTTGGAGCCTTTAGACTTGGTTGACACCAAGGGGTGGTGGTTTTATTTGGGTACTGTTGATATATTGAGATGAGTATGAGGGATTCTTGATTATTCCCTAATGGGTAGGTTACTAGTCAAGTGATCAATTGTTTTAGTAGTCATCTGTTGAGAATGCTTGTGTGGCATAGTGTTCTTTGGATTCTTTTGTGGGTGAGTTGGTACATGTGGATGGGTCGTGTGTTGGAAAGCCTTACTGAGGTTTTTCTTGCATGGTATTTTCCCCAAGTTTTTTCTTATATGAGGATCCCTTGTTGGATCCTTCTTTTGAGGTGTTCATGAGGATCGTTGTGAACACCCTTGTAAGTGTGATTTGTTTTTTGATTCCTATTGGGTATGTTGTTAATCGAGGTTTATTTGGAGGCCACTGAGGGATGTTTGGGATTTTTTCACATTGGGAATGTCCTGTGATTTTGTAAAAGCTAGAGGAACCCATCATATGGTGTCCAGATATTTCTGTAGTCATTGGTCTATTTGTGGATCTATAGATGGGTGTGGTCTGAGAACATGGGTGTAGTAGGGGAGTCCCTAGTTCGAATTTTCTTTATTTAGTGACCCCGAGGATTGAGGAACTCCTGAGTTTTGTTTTGTTCTTAGGTTGGTCCATGGAGATCCCATAGTAGATGTTTATTGGATTCAATGATCAAATGTGATAAGAGAGGCCCCGTTATTTTTTTGGATGACAGTGTATGATCATTTCTAGTTTAGTTGTTTGGATGGTGGGTTACAGATTTGGATCATTACATAATTAGTTTACCTTTAGATGAGATGTTTGAGGTAGTTCTACTGAGGAATTTGGTTTGAGGAGACCCATGGGATATCTTAGAGTGGGCATTGTCCCTGAGTTTTGATCTGTTTCTCTCATCCATTGGTTGGATATGGATAGAAAATTTCAGGGGGATAATGGGTGATCAAGATGAGTGAAACCCCCCTCTAATTGAGTGCGCACCCTGGCCAGAGTGGCTTCGGGCTTGTGAGGAATCGAGGTACTCAAGGAGTGAGTTTTGTGTACCATGGATGTTGTTGTGATCCTAGATCTATGAATGTTGTGTGCTCCCAAGTTATATATGGATCCCACCTATTGTTAGGTCCATAGATGGTTCCCAATTCATTTCGTAGGACCTTCGATACTGATAGGTTCTCTATTTATGTCAACCTAGATATTCATTTAACAATTTCAAATTGTGTTATTGAGTCCTAGATCCCAATAGATTACCTTTTTCATATGGAAATATATGGTCACTCATTGGGTTCTATCATTCATGTATTTTCATTTAGACATATCGATTCTCCTGTGTAGATCTGGAAGACGCACTGATTATTGTGTGGAGATGTGAGAAATGTGTTGTAAATCCTCTAGTAAAGGATATATAGGGGGTAGATTTACCTTGGATTATAGGTTTGAACTCTTAGTTATCTATTTTCCTTGTTTTAATTCTTCCCCACTTTGTTTATATATAACATTTATTTTTATTACAGCTATTATTAGTTTTTCCTAGGATGGGAATTTCACATGTGCATGCACTTTTTATGATAATAGATTATAGGATCTCCATTGGAGTTGGCCTACTGAGATATATTTCTTACCAAATGTACATGAACCTCAATGTGCATGCAGACCTGAATTTTTTTTAAAGTTTGAGTATAAGTTTCATGATGGATGGGGTCGAGGCCTAGTGTTTATTAATCAAGCAGAGCTGCTCATCTAGAGTCTCGGGATCAAGCAGGTGCAAGTCATGGAGATCAGGTATGTGGAGATCATGATGTATTTATTTTTAATTTATTTATTTTTTATATATGGTCGGCCCAATGGGTGACCAGCTATTGTATGTTTTTTATTCTTTGAGTCTTTATGATTGTATGTTTCATTCCATTTATTTTAGCTTACTTGTGTTTCAGTTTATTTATTATGTGTACTTGAATTTCCATCCATGGGTATGAGTTTGGTTATTTTCTATTTTTATTTCACCCTGATTAGGGGTTATAGTATCCCCGATGCACCTTTTATATAATAGCTGCTTTTAGGTAGCCTCTATCTTTCAGGGAAGTGTGCTCTAGGCCTTATGGTGATCCAGATCAGGTAACATGTCGGGTCAACCTGGGTTGGTTCATTACAAAATGGTATTATAGGTGTTTGGTTTTATGATTTGGGGATTTGGTAGACTAGTGGTCTAGGAATGTGTAAGTAATTTTGATGGATATTGGATTGGTGTGTCGTGAACGTGTTCACTAATAAGAAGTCCAATTTTCCATGCCATGGGATTTCTCTTATTGGATTTTGTTTTAATGACTTTGTGATTTCACCTATTATGATGCACTTGAGTTTGTGGATTTATGGTTTATTCTGGTTTTTGTCTCTTGGTCCATGGGAAAGAGTGTAGTGTTCATGCATCATTCTAGGCATTTAGGATTCACACGACATATTCATGTCTATGGTGTTTTACTGATGATACAGGTTCAATTGTTTAATGTGTCATCAACTTCTTATATGGTATTTTTTCATATAAGTACTTGGTGGTGTTCTAATCAACTGAACTGCACGTATATATTTTCTTCTAATGATATGTTATGTGTATCATGTGGTAAGAGGTTCACCAGTGATGGAGATGAATTCCCTTCAATAAGGGATGCATGGAAACCCTAGTGGGTTGGTAGTAGGCTCTGGGTTCCATGTTGGTAGCTCGATAAGGGAAAGGATGCTTGGGGGATCTTTGGATTGGGGTTGAGTTTCCCTAAGTGTGTGGTTCCCCTAAATTCCTAGGTTTTGTTATTTGGGAGGGAATTTTTCATTCCACATGTTGTCTGTCAGGCCTTGTAGTGGGGCTTGTGTTCTTGTTATCACTGAAGGCTTGGTTGGGTAGGAATATTCTTCCTTGGTGGGGTTGTTGAGGTCTGTTATCATCAGGATATGGTTATTCATGAGGATGTTTTGTGTTTAAGAATTAGAGCATCAGGAGTTATCCCTATCTCATGCATGGATTGAGAGGGAAGGTTTGGTTAGACCCATGGACCTTCTCATTTTGGCTGTGCCTTGGGTAGCATAACAAGAGCATGGTTCGACACTTGTGGTTTTGGATAGAGACTCGGGTGGAGGGTGGTTGTGTATTTGAACATGGCATGAGGAAGATGGCTCATTTTTAAGAATGGTTCTTAGGGTGCACCAGTTTTTTGGAACTAACCTATGTGAGGTGCATCGTCAATGGTGTTAGTCATGTTAGCTTAGTTTCATTAGGACTTGGCTAGTGTTAATGTGAGTCATGTTATGCATTCAAGGAGTGGTTTGAGGAAATAATTGTACTGGGAAGTCCATCATATGTTTTCGGAGATCATGAGCCACATTTAAGTGGTTTTTTGAACATGGAGGTTTTTCTTCCTGGCGGGATGGGAATGAGTGTGGGTTTTGGGGGGTTTTAATGCTAGTGCTCAGGTTTGATTAGTTTGGCCATGACTATCCATTATGTTCAATGATAGATGTATTTTGAGTTGTGTGGTATGTCAATTGGGAAGTAGGGTGATGATAAAGATACTCGTGTGTTATGGGTCATCATATCGATCATAGTTGAATGTATCTTGTGTTAGGAGGGAGTTTTTAACACTATAAGATTGGTTATTGAATAGCTGGGATATCATCGGTTGTACTAGTGCTTGGGTGTGAGCGTAGATGTTGGTTAACCACTGAGACTTTTCGGTGGTGAGAAATGTTTGTGGTGGGTATTTTTTGATTCCTCGCATCATTATAGGTTGTTAAAATTATGGGAAATTTGAATTTTTTTCAGAATTATTTTAAGGAAAAAAATGTAATTTATCCTATAAGATGATCTTGGTTAATTTTTATAATCACTCTATTGGTCCCAAAATTGTGTGTTTACCCTAAGATGTGATTTTGGTGAAAATATGTGTTGGTCAAATTTTCACAAAATATTTAATATTTAATTGATTAAATTTTAATTTACTCACATGTGTTCATCTAATAATATCATTCAAAAGGATCATCGTATTAAGATTCCATCTCTACGGTTGAGTCTAGAATGGGGTTACCCCCTTTTTATTTCTTTTTCTTCCTTTTTCATTTTATTTTTTTCTTCTCCGCTTTTCCCCTTGTATTTCCACGTATTCCCATGGGGATTACCCCCTTAGGGTATTTGGTCGAGATAGGGGAGGGATAGAAGAGGGAGAGGTAGGAGTAGTCGCCACATGGGGAGATCATTTGAAGGTAAATCGAGGATCAGTAGGTGTGTGGTGTGGATCTGGGGTGATGATTCTACAGTTTTCACCCAGATATAAGCTTATTTTAATTTTTTTTCAATAAATCCCTATAGATTATTGTTTTTAGTTTTTAAAGACTTGTATGGGTTTTTGGGGACCATGATGGGTTAATATAGAATTAATTGGGAAGAAACCAGGGTTTCATACTGTTTTGCAGTGTTTTTATTTGGGAATACCCATGTACATGGCATGTAGTTCATAGAAAATGAATTTTGCATTCTTAAATTTTTGGAAAGATGAGTTTTCTTGGGACTACATGTTTTATACTGGTGGTACACAATATATAGTGGTGACTCGGGATGTGTCGAGGGTACATGGTCATATAGGGTACACGACCAGACCTCGTGTGAGGTACACAGTCGGTGGCCATGTATTGTGCTTGTACAGACCCTGTGTGGGGGTACATGGTAAGGTACATGGATAGGCACCCCATGTCGGGTACACTACATGTATAGGGTGGTACACGCCATGGGGTTAGGTGATGTACACACCAAGTGGGGCTGAGGTACATGGGTAGGTACCCATGTGGTGTTACACATAGTGTACTGAGAGGTAAAATCTATGTACTTTGGAAATTTAAATGTTTAGTGGAATGTGGAACATGACCATTGAGGTCCCTTGTAGGTATATGTCATGTAAAAATGTACGGGTTGTGTAATATTTTCCGGCCTTGTCCTTTTTTTCTTGTTTTTGTTTCCTTGATGTCAAAATTGGTCTTGTGAGTAGTCCATTATGAGAATTTTTTCATGTATATCATGTTGTTGGAATCGTTTTTCCATTTAGAATCCATATGTATAGTGTTTGGATGGGTGATGTTTTGTAGTAGGATTCCTTCTAGGTTTGGTTTCAAAATCCTCTAGTGGGTTGGGTTGTGAGCTGTGAGGCCTGAGTGAGGGTTGTGAGCTCAATGATCATCTTGGATCAATTATTCCATGGAAATATATTTGAGGTTCATTTAAATGGATCTTAGAAGGTGGTATTGGGTAGTATCTTTTAGGATATCTTGGTTTATCCCTACATATCGGGACCAGTTTCTTGAGGTTATAGTAGTTGAGGTTTATCTCTTGTGTTTGAGGATACCAGAGCTATTGGAGCCTTTGGTATGGGTTAAATCCATGAGATAGCAATCTCATTCATGTTTCATTGAGATATTGAGAAGAGTTTTAGGAACTCTTGAGGATTCCCTAGTGGGATAGTTATTTATCGAGTGATCAGTGGTTTCTATAGTTGGTTATTGAGAATGCCCATGTGGCATGGTGTTCTTCACATTCCCTTTTGGAAGAGTCAGTACCCATGGATAGATTTTTTTCTAGGAATTAAAACTAAGGATTTTCTTTCATGGAATTTTCCCCAAGGTTTTTCTTAGATGAGGAGCCCTTATTGGTTCCTACTTTTGAGGTGGTCATGCAGACCATTGTGAACAACCTTGTACGTGTGCTCTGTTTTTAGATTCTTGTTGGGTGCATTGTTGATCAAGGATCATTTGGTGGCCACTTAGGCCTATTTGGTATGTTTTTGCACTAGGTTTTTCCTGTTCTTTTGAATGATATAGAGGAACCCCTCATAGGGTGTCCTATGAAAGTTGTGTCCTTTGGTCCAGTTATGGATCCATGGACTACCATGGTCTGAGAGATTGGGTGTAGTAGGTGAGTCCTTAGTTGGACATCTCTTTATGTAGTGGCCATGAGGACTGATGGAGCCTTGAATTTTGGTTTAGCCTTGAGGTGGTTTGTGGATATCCCATGGTGGCTATTTGTTGGATTCTGATATACATGGTACTGAAATATGCCTGATTCTTTATTGGATGAGAGTGGATTAGCACTACTAGTTTAGTTGTTTGGATGGTGGGTTCAAGAGTTGGATTGTCCCATGTTTGGTTGGCATTTGGACAAGATGTTTGAAGTGGTTTTTTCAGGACTATGGTTTGAGGGGGAGACCCTTGGGATATCTTGGATTGGGAATTGGTAATGAGTTTTGATATGGTTATCTTTGTTATTAGTTGGTTGTGGTTATATGGGATTAGTGATCTAATGGGTGATCTGGATGAGTGCAACACCCTCTAGTTGAGTGTGTGCACTCGATAAAGTGGATTCAGGCTTGTGAGGTGTCAGGGCACTCACATAGTGGGTTTTTTATACTTTGGATGTTGTTTTACTCCATGGTCCATGGATATTGTGAACTTCTGGGTTATGTTTTGATCCCAAAGACTGTTGGGTTCATAATCGGTGCC
This sequence comes from Viscum album, assembly GCA_963277665.1. Classification (NCBI taxonomy): domain Eukaryota; kingdom Viridiplantae; phylum Streptophyta; class Magnoliopsida; order Santalales; family Viscaceae; genus Viscum; species Viscum album. The sequence continues at coordinate 1,925,734 of CAUJRU010000085.1, read as the reverse complement.
CAATTTATTCTGAAAGTCCTTTGAGACTGAAAGGTTCTCTAGTTGTGTTAACCTGAATGTTAATATCAATAGTTTAGATCATGTTATTGAAGTCCTAGAGCCCAGTAAATGGTCTTTTTTATGTGTATGCATATGGTTAAGCACTGGGTCTAGTATTCATACCTTTTCATTTATATTTCCTAGATCTCCCTTGTAGATATGGAGAATGCGCCAATTACCATGTGGTGGGCTGATCTGGGGGTTGTAAATCTTCTAGAAAGGGCCAGAGCGTGGGAAGATTTACCTCGAGTATCAGGCTAGAACCCATGGTTGTCTATTTTCCTTGTTTCTATTTTTTCCTTTTTAATGAAATTGTTATTTTTATGCTAGTTTTTATTAGTTTCACCTAGATGGTCATATCACATGTACATGAACTTTTTATGATAGTGGATTATAATTTCACCATTGGGGGTGGCCTATTGAGATTTATTTATCGACCCCTATATGTGAACCTCAGTTTGCGTGCAGGCCTAATGTCTACTTTCAAGTATGAATATAGATTTTATAGTTTATGGAGTTGAGGCCCATTGTTTCTTGATCAAGCGAATCCACTCACGTAGAGTCTCAAGATCGAGCTGGTGTAGCTCAAGTATTGTAGAGACCGAGTATGTGGTTTGGCTCAGTGTTGGTAGTAGAGCCTGATTTATTTATTTTCACATTATTTTTTACATGTGATCAGACCAGTGGGAGATCTTTTGTTGTATATTTATCATGATTTGAGTCTGTATGACTGTATACTGCATTACATTTATTATAGCATGATTTTTTCAGTTTATTTATTATGTGTACTTTGATGTTCATCCATGTGTATTAGTTTGGTTATTTTCCATTGTTATTTCACTCTGAAAGGAGGATATAGTCTCCCCACTATACCTTTTATACCCTCACCACTGGTCAGAAACCTCCGGAATTCGAGGAGGCATGCAAGAGGCATTGTTCTGAGCTAGATTGGGTGACGTGTCAGGTTAACCTGAGTTGGTTCTTTACAATATTTGACATGAATTATGAATGATTAAATATGTATAATTATTTTATTCTTAGTTTGATATTTTTTTATTCTTTAATTATGTATGGTCTATCAAGCTAAACGTGCGATCGATTAAACTACAAGCCTTTATATTTTTGGGAATATGAAAGAACATACTATCATGAATTATATCAATCTACCATATATGTTTTATTATTTTAAGTATATTTTATTCTATTCTCTTTATTTATTGTTTGAAAATTCCTAATTGATTTTTAAAGATCCATAAATATAATCTAAATCAATTGTCTTCTTTCAAAACCTAAACTTAGCCTAAATATGACCTCTCCTTGTTAACTGAACCCTAGCCTTCCAACATCAAATTTCAGTCAAGAGTATTCAAAATGAAGTTCTCCCTCGAAGATGTAGCTTTGAAATACCTGGGTCCATCCAATATGTAAAGACCCATAAATTTCAAGAAAAAGTTTTTTCTTAATTTCTTTTGGATTTCACAAGTACACAGTTTCTGACAACACCTGATTCTGAGGCCCGGTGTGCCCAAAATCAATTTCTGAAGTTTAGCTTGGGTACATTCAGGGAACGAACGAGCGGGGTTTTCTAACTTTTGAACCGGTGCTCGGAATCGAAATATGAGGGTACCGATGAAACCGCAGCGCTGGTAATTTCTTAAGAAGACCTTTACTAGAGTTGTGTTTTCTTGGGAGGAGTTGTAAAAAAAGTGTGGATTAAATGAAGAGTAAAATAAAATTGTGTTACAATTTTATTTCTTTTCTAAGAGGTTTAATCCTAGGTATGGGAGTTGGGGTGAGACCCGCTAATCACTAACTACCATTGAGTGGTTAAGGGTGATGTGGGGCCCACATGAACCCAACCCCTCACATTCCCTAACTCATCTAAAGCCCCTCATTAATCTTTCCAACATAACACCCCATCTAATTAGACAACTCAATCTTAATCAATTAAGTGAGTTAGGTGTTTGAATTTTAAAATTGAAATGCATGGATTGAAGTAATAAAATAAGACAAGTCTTATTTTATTTTGGGGGTTAGTTGTTGTGTGAAGATATTTGGGGAGAGAACTCTAATTCTTGAAGAACTTCATCACCTGCATTGAAAAACGCAAAGACTTTGATGTAGAACGCCATCACCACAAGGAGAGAAGACGTGTCATTCCTCCTCCTCTTCACAGCTGGTGTGAGACGTCGTCCCCTCCTTGGACGCACACCAACGCCATCATCGAAACCTCACCCCGTGACGCTATCATTCGTGTCGCTAGTAAACGTCAAGGTTTATCGAGGTAGGGGTTATTTACATTCATGATTAATTTAACGTTCTTCGTTAATTAAATTTGTCTACATGTTATCGGCATAACGGGAGGAGATCGAACTGCAAAAACATGGCCAATACTACTCCCCTTTTATTTGTTGATCCTCGTTGAACCTGGGGAGAAGGCCATGCGGTGCCGATGTACCACATGGGAATGGAAAGGACCGCGGCCGGAGGGGGCCGTTGTGGAGGGGGGCGGTGCCGTCGCGCCGCGCTGGTTAGACCGAAGGAGGCCAAAGCCAGGAGCGTGCCGCGATGGAAGGGCGCGACGTCATTTCACCGCGCCGGAGCACCCAGGGGCCACGGCCGGAGCGGGCCATGGTCAGAGAGGGCCGCGACGGAGGGGCGTGGTGCCGTCGTGCTGCGCCAGACGGACGGAAGCCGCGACCTAAGGCCACATCGATTCAGCAGGAGGTGGTCGGGCTCAGCCGACCGCCGGCACACCCAGGAGGTGGGACACCCACGGGTCCTGCATGGCTCAACCGGCTGGCCATAATGGTTGGCCATTTCCCAGGAAAACCAGGGGTTGAAACCCCCACCAAGAAAACAGGGCGGACCCCACTGGGTCTGCCATTCCGTTCCAAGGGGGTGGCGCCCCCCTTCGCACCCTGTAGCCGGCTCCGAGCCGGGCCACATGGTCGAACCCAGAGGTGGGCCGGGCTGCGCCCCGCCACGGGATGGGCCACGCCAAACTGTGCCGGACCTGGAACCGGGTCTGGTCGACCCGGTTCGGGCCGACCCAGGGGTATTGGGTCGGGTTGGACCAGGCCCAAACCCCCTATTTTTAGGTAGTTTCGTTCAAACACTCATATCTTAGGCTACAGACCTCCGATCGACACACCGTCAGTTGCGTTGGGATCCTTGGATCAAGATGGACATTTCAGTAAATTAAACTCAAGGTTTTGGAGAACTTTAGGTACGTCTGGGTTTGTTCGAACACAAAACCAACCGGGCCCTCGGAGCGGAAAAGCTTATAACTTGAGCTTCGGACATCTGATTGACGTGTCGTTGACTTTGTTGGATTTCTCTTAGTGAGACCATACTTTTGGCTTACTCTGATCGAGGTTTGGACGCATCTGGAGTACGGTGGGATTGGTTTTAGCTTAAAAACCAACATGACCCCTGGGACGGAAAAGCCAATATCTCTCAGACCGGGCGTCCGATTGACGTGTCGTCTGCCGCGTTGAGTTCCTATTGACGAGACGAAATTTTGTGATACATCAACTTTGGGCTTCACAGAAGTTGATGTATCAACCCCTTGGCTCGTGGAGCGGACCCTCCTGGAATCGAGCGTGTTGTGTGCGGGGAACCCTAGAGCTGGCTGCGACTGCGACGACGATGAAGAATGTACTTGGATCCTCTGTGGGTTCGGCAGCGAGGACGACTATACATGGATCCTCCGTGGGTTCGGCAGCGATGACGACTGTACTTGGATCCTCTGTGGCTTCGGTAGTGATGATGACTATACTTGGATCCTACGTGGGTTCGGTAGCAATGGTTACGGTACTTAGATCTTACGTGGGTCCGGCAGCGACGACATCTGTACTTGGATCCTACGTGGGTTCGGAAGAGGAGATGATTCAGAGGCTACATCAATCATCTCCACCCCTCTTTGTGAATAGTATTCCTGTGTGAGCTGAGTCACAATTTACAATCATTATCCTCGATATGATTGTCTTGCTTTCCGGTGTGGACTGAGTTGTACTTTCCTATGTGGATTTGGATGTACTTTCTTGTGTGGACCGAGTTGAACTTGGGCTCGGAAGTTGGATCCGAACGGGAATTGATGACTTAGGTATATGTATGGGCATATACCTAAGTAGTGTTGGTTGTTAAATTGTTTTGTATCTTTCCTTTTTGGTTTATCCTTTGTGGATTCCGGGAGATCTGCGGGGGTCTCGGGGTCCCTACTGCGTATCGTATACTCACCCCTGCACGGGATATGCCCACACTACGTGGTGTTGGATGAAGATGATGGACAACGCTGATCGTGGTTGAGACTTGTGGAGCGGGACGGTACCCGGAGGTGGACTATCAGGCGTGACGTACACGGTGCGGATGGACGGATTTGAGGAGTAGGGGAGACCATCTGTACCCACCCTTCAGGTGGGGTTTCTGGAGGACGTCTTGGTGGTTTCTGCTTTATTTTTCAGTTGTTGTACTTTACTTCTTAGTTGTACTACACTTTCAGTTGAGTTTGTATACTGACCTGTTTACTTTCCAGCGCTTACTTTTGTACTCAGTTTAATTAGTGTTTACTTCAGCTTGCGTAATCTGTAGTGTTTGTTTTCTTTTATAAAGGCAATGCCTTCACGCTTATCAGGATTTACGCCTTTGGTTCTAGTCGCCAGCCCCTGGCCTATTGAAGGCGGGCTTGGGGTAGTCACGGCACGGGCCCCAAGGTCGGGTCGTGACAAATTGGTATTAGAGGGAGGTTCTACCACAGAACTCAAAACTCTGATAATTTCTTCTATGTGAAGAAATAGTGTTAAGGGTATTTGAGTGTGGTTGTCAGTCCAGGGAGTCCAATGTTGGTGCAGCGGCTGACGTATCCATACACCAGGACCCTGACTTCTGATTTCCAACTCAGTGCACGAAAACATTGATTGCATGTGTGTTTCAAATTTTTCATTATGATTACTTTGTGTCATCTCACCAGGTATACTGTATTGACTATGTCACACCTATTTCTTTTCAGGATGGCCCCACGACGCCATCCAGCCAAGGTTCTGAGTTTTGTGCGAGATGGCAGCCCACTGAGTGACAAGGCCTCGGTGTAGGGCCACATTACAGCGGAGGCACCGGCGGTACCTCTACATGCCGAGCCACCGATGCCACCAGCCCCAGCAGTTGAGAGTGCACATCGCTTGAGTGCACTGCACGAGTTTTAGCATCAGATACAGCCCAGGTTCCACCGGGAGACAGACCCTCAGGTAGTTGAAGATTGGATGGAGGCTGTTGTTGATGTTTTTAGATTTGTAGGGACACTAGCAGATCTTATGGTGATCCTTGCGGAGAGTCTCCTGCACGCGGCATCAGGTAAATGGTGGATCCTAATGCTCCAGGTGCATGACGAGGCATCTCTTCTTTGGATGGACTTCGAGAGCCTCTTCCACTTGGAGTTCGTTCCAGCCACCCTCCGTGCAGTGCACATTCAGGAGCTACTACAGCTGCAGTAGGGCAGCATGAGAGTAGCCCAGTACTCGGCAAGATTTACTGATCTCTCGTGCTACTCCACGGACATGGTATAGGACCCATTCTTCCGGGCCCGAACCTTTGAGCAGGGACTGAGGCATGAGATCAGGGCTTCGATGATCTCCCTCATCATACCGACACATGTAGGAGTACTGGAGCGAGCCCTTCTTGTAGAGAGATTTCTTACTGAGCCTTCACCAGCAGTGAGACCTACCGCAGGGTGGCACGTAGCGGAGTCTTCTGCAGCTGGTAGTCGACGGATGTCACAGGGGTCCAAGCGGACTAGACCATCAGGTGGGTGACCTTAGGATACAGGCTCGGAGGTGCGGGGCACACACCGCATAGCCAGTCATATGAGAGGCAGACAATGCTATGCATGCGGCAGGTAGGGTCACATGGCTCGTGACTGCCCGAACCTCCATAAAGAGGAGAAGCAGACGGTTGAGGGACCACCCAGGCAGAGGCAGAGGTTCGACCGTGGTGGTCCGAAGGGAGCAGGAGGACGAGGTAGAGGAGCTGGCCGAGCAGCAGGTGGTGGAGGACGCTTTGGGGCTTTACCACCACCACCACTAGGAGGTCCACCCCGACAATTGGGAGCTGGCGGACAGAGGCAGGCTCAGCTTCAGGCAGTGGACGCCTACGACCACGGTGCACATGAGATTATTAGAGGTACTATCTGTGTCTACTCCACCCTTGTTGTAGTTCTTATAGACACACGAGTGAGTTATTCTTTCATTGTCGCTGCCCTTGTTCGGAGCTCAGTGATTTCAACAGAGTCGTTGGCTCGATCCTTACGGCTAGAGACTCCTACGGGAGCATACTCGACGATTACGCATTGGTTCCGGTAGTGTGAGATTACTCTAGGAGGTGAGATATTCGGCTGGGACCTTCTAGTAGCGGCGTTGAGGCCTTACGACGTCATCTTGGGCATGGATTGGTTATCTACAGTTCATGCTCAGATCGACTGTATTAGGCGCAAGGTGCGGTGTGTCCGCACCGATGGAAGCAGGTTCACCTTCACCGGCAAGAAGGGAGCCTTTGCAGCCCAGGATGGACTCACGCAGAGGAGAGGACAACTAATCACTCATCAGTTGGCTAGCCTCATCCTAGGAGTAGTTGACGTGCGGAGTCCGAGTTTTCCTGTTGTGGTGGATCAGTATGCGGAAGTTTTTCTTGACGACATTACAGGAAAACCTCCTCACAAAGAGGTAGACTTTTATACAGACCTGTACCCCGGGACATCACTGATATCTACTCCAGCATATCAAATGGCTCCCGCTGAGCTTCGTGAGCTGTGGGTACATCTGGAGGATTTTCAGGGAAACAGATTCATTCGACCCAGTGTTTTACTCTGGGCTTCCCTGATTTTTTTCGCCAAGAAGGTGGATGAGAGCTTGCGACTGTGTGTCGATTTCCGTTGCCTGAACCCGGTTATTGTGAAGAACAAGTATCTGCTACTGTGGATTGACTACCTCTTCGATCAGCTCAAGGGAGCACGATGGTTCTCAAAGATAGACCTCAGGTCAGGCTACCATCTGCTCAGAGTTCGAGATGAGGATGTGCAGAAGACGACTTTCAGGTGTCAGTATGGTCACTATGAGTTCTTGGTTATGCCTTTCGGCGTAACCAATGCTCCAGCAGTTTTTATGAGTCTCATGAACAGGATATTCAAGCCATACCTCGATCAATTTTTCATATTATTCATCGACGGCATATTGATTTACTCGACTACTGAGGAGGAGCACGCCTACCACTTATGGGTTGTACTGGATACACTATGAGAGCACCAGCTTTATGGTAAGATCTTGAAGTTTCAATTTTGAATACTAGAGTTCCAATTCTTGGGGAACGTTATCTCTGAGGCGGTAGTTGTGGTGGATCATGTGAAGATTGAGGCAGTGCTAGCTTGGGAGCCACCCAGGTGCGTGACGGAGGTGCGGAGTTTCCTAGCTCTGACTGGGTATTATCGGAGATTTGTGCCAGACTTCTCTAGAGTTGAAGCACCACTTTCATTTTTGACGAATAATGGGAAACCCTTCGTGTGGCCAGATAGATGTCAGCAGATCATCCCAAAGCTAAGACCGAGATTGACCAGTGCACCCATCTTGAGGCTACCGGAGGAGAGAGTTGGGTACGCAGTTTACTGCGATGCATCAGGGAATGGACTTGGGTGTTTCCTATTGCAGGGGCAGGAAGTGATCACTTATGGACCACGACAGGTGAGGCAGCATTAGCATAACTACGCAACCCATGACCTGGATTTAGCAGAAGTGGTCTTCGCTTTGAAGATGTGGCGACACTATCTGATGGGCGAGCGCTTTACAGTCTACTCTGATCACTAGAGTCTTAGGTACATCTTCTCGCAGAAGGACCTGAACCAGAGACAACGATGATGGATCGTGTTCCTCTAGGAATATGACTTTGAGATAGTCTATACTCCTAGAAAGGGGAACGTAGTAGCCGATGCTCTTAGCAGGAGAACGAGCATTCAACTACTTGGAGAGGCGACAGAGCAGTTAGCCGTTTTACAGATATACATCGTGGATAGAGATGGGGAAACCTTTCTACAGTCACTCACAGACACACCTCCACTTCATCAGTGGTTCAGAGAGGCACATCATGTGTACGTTTACTGTGAGACGCGGCATGCAAATATTTCCACAGGACAGGCACCTGATGGATTTTCTGTAGGAGTAAAGTACGCCATCCTTTTCATAGGACGTACCATGGTACCCGATTCATTACAGGATGGGTTTTTGAGAGATTTTAACACTTCCCCTTTTTCGGTACATCCAAGAGTAGCGAAGATGTACCAGGATCTCAGACGACAACACTGGTGGCTAGGAATAAAGAAGATTGTGGTAGAGTTCGTTTCACGATGCCTCATCTACCAGAAGGTGAAGGCGGAGCACCAGATACCAGCAGCCTTGGTATAGCCCTTGGAGGTCCCGAAGTGGAAGTGGGATGGGATATCTATGGATTTCATGACTGGACTTCCACGTACTTCCATAGGAAATGACTCCATTTGGGTGATCATTGACCGACTCACCAAGTCGGCCCACTTCTTATCTATCAGAGAGCAGGGCTCAGTGGAGAGCTTGGGACGCCTCTAGGTTCAGGAGATCATACGGATTCATGGTGTGCCATCATCTATCATCTCCGATCGTGACGCTCACATTACTTCCCAGCTTTGGAAGGGGTTGCAGGAGGCATTCAGGACGCAGCTACGCCTGAGAACCGCCTTTCACCCTCAGACGGATGGCCAGACGGAGAAGACCATTCAGACTCTCGAGGATATGCTCCGTGCATGTGTCCTCGACTTTGGTCACAACTGGGAGAATCACCTACCCTTGGTGGAGTTTGCGTAAAACAACAGCTATCACTCCACTATCGGGATGACACCATATGAGGCATTGTACGACCGACCTTGCAGATCACCTCTGTGCTGGACAGACCCTGGGGAGTCAGCACTTGTGGGACCAGAGATGGTCCAGGCCATGATAGAGAAGGTTCAGATCATCCAAGAGTGGATGAGGACTACTCAGAGCCGATAAAAGTCTTATGCTGACAGGAGGAGGAGACCACTAGAGTTCGAGGATGGATACCATGTTTTCTTATGGGTCTCACCTCGGTGTGGATTATGGAGATTTGGTCGGGGCGACAAGTTATCTCCACGCTTCATCGGACCATTCCAGATTCTCAGCAGGATTGGAGAGGTGGCTTATTGCCTGGCTCTTCCACCTCAGTTGCACCAGGTGCACGACGTCTTTCACCTATCTCAGCTGAGTAGATACATGAACGACCTGACGCATATCATCGACCATGGGGAGCTGGACATCGATGACAGGGCGACTTTTGTGGAGGTCCCGGTGGAGATCGAGGATCGACAGGAGTGGGTACTACGTGGAATGTCGATTCCTCTAGTGCGAATCAGGTGGTAGCACGGGAACCTCCAAGAGGGAACTTTGGAGTGGGAGGCTAAATGTGTGCACAGTACCCTCATTTTTTCCCTAGTTTGTGATGTATCATTACGGGGACGTAAAGCCCTGAAGTGGGAGTAACGTAAAGACCCGTAAATTTCAAGGAAATTTTTTTTCATAATTTATTTGGGATTTCACGAGTGCACATTTTCTAATGGCACCTGATTCTGAGTCCCAGTGTGCCCGGAATCAATTTCAGAAGTTTAGCTCGGGTACGTTCAGTGAACGAACGAGCGAGTTTTTATAACTTTTGAACCGATGCTCTGAATCCAAATCTGAGGGCACCGATGAAACCGCAGCACTGGTAATTGTTTAAGAATACCATTACTGGAGTTGCGTTTGATTGGGAGGAGTTATAAAAAAAGTATGGATTAAATGAAGAGTAAAATAAAATTGTGTTACAATTTTATTTATTTTCTAAGAGGTTTAATCCTAGGTGTGGGAGTTGGGGTGGGACCCGCTAATTACTAACTAGCCTTGGGTGGTTAAAGGTGATGTGGGGCCCACACAAACCCATCCCCTCACATTACCTAACTCCTTTAAATCCCCTCATTAAGCTTTCCAACATAACACTCCATTTAATTAGACAACTCAAGCTTAATCAATTAAGTGAGTTACGTGTTTGAATTTTAAAATTAAAATGCATGGCTTGAAGTAATAAAATAAGAGAAGTCTAATTTTTATTTTGGGGGTTAGTTGTTGTGTGAAGATATTTGGGGAGAGAACACTAATTCTTGAAGAACTTCATCACCTTCATTGAATAATTCCAAGACTTCAACGTAGAACACCGTCACCACAAGGAGAGATGATGTGTCGCTCCTCCTCCTCTCTATAGCTGGTGTGACACGTCATCCCCTCCTTGGACGCACTCCAACACCATCATTGAAACCTCACCCCAGGATGCTATCTTTCACGTCATCGGTAAATGTCAAGGTTTATCGAGGTATGGGTTATTTACGTTCATGATTAATTTAACGTTCTTTGTTAAATAAATTTGGCCGTATGTTATCGACATAATGGGAGGATATCGGACCGCACAAACATGGCCGATCCTCCTCCCCTTTTATTTGTTGATCCTCATTGAACTTGCGGCGAAGGCGGCGCGATGCCTATGCACCGCTTGGGAATGGAAAGGACGGCGACTGGAGCGGGCCGTGCCGGAGCACGAAGGGGCCGCGTCCAGAGTGGGCCGCGGCGGAGGGGCGCGACACCATCACGCCGCGCCGAACAGACGGAAGTCGCGGCCTAAGGCCGCGGCAGTTCAGCAGCAGGAAGCTAGGCTCAGCCGGCCGCTGGCACACGCTGGAGGCGGGACCCCTGCGGGTCCCGCGTGGCTCAACCGGCCGGCCATAATGGCCAGCCATTAACCAGGAAAACTATGGGTTGAAACCCCCGACCAACAAATAGGGCGGACCCCACTGGGTCTGTCATTCGGTTCCAAGGGGGCGGCGCCCCCCTTTGCACTCCATGGTCGGCTCCGAGCCGGGCCGCATGGCCGCGCCCCGCGGCGGGCTGCCGGGCCGCGCCCCGCCGCGAGCCGGGCCGTGCCAACCGGGCCAGGCCACGCCCAACTGGGCAAGACCTGGACCCGGGTCAGGTCGACCTAGTTCGGGCCGACCCTGGGGGTATTGGGCCGGGTCGGACCGGACCCAAACCCCCTATTTTGACGCAGTTTCGTTCAAACACTCATATCATGGGCTACGAACCTCTGATAGACGTAACATCAGTTGTGTTGAGATCCTTGGATTGAGACGGTCGTTTCGGTATATTACACTCATGGTTTCGGAGAACTTTGGGTATGGCTGGGTTGGTTTGAACACGAAACCAACCGGGCCCTCGGAGCGGAAAAGCTTATAACTTGAGTTCCGGACGTCCGATTGACGTTCCTTCAACTTTGTTGGATTCCAATTAGTGAGTCGGTTCTTTTGTCTTACTCCGATCGAGGTTTGGATGCAGCTAGAGTATGGTCGGGTTAGTTTTAGCTTAAAAACCAACCGGGCCCCTGGGACGGAAAAGCCAATATCTCTCAGACCGGGCGTCTGATTGACGCGCCGTCTGTCGCGTTGAGTTCTTGTTGACGAGACGGAACATTGTGATACATCAGACTTGGGATTCGTGGTAGTTGATGTATTGACCCTTTGGCTCGTGGAGCGGACCCTCCCGGAATCGAGCGTGCTATGTGCGGGGAACCCTAGAGCTGGCTGCGACTGCGACGACGACGGGCAACTATACTTGGATACTCTGTGGGTTCGATAGCGAGGACGACTGTACTTGGATCCTCCGTGGGTTCGGCAGCGATGACGACTCTACTTGGATCCTCCATGGGTTCGGCAGCGATGACGACTATACTTTTATTCTACGTGGGTTCGACAGCAATTGTTACTATACTTGGATCCTACGTGGGTCCAGCAGGGACGACATCTGTACATGGATCCTACGTGGGTTCGGCAGAGGAGATGATTCAGAGGCTACATCAATCATCTCCACCCCTCTTCATGAATAGTATACCTGTGTGAGCTGAGTCTCAACTTACAATCATTATCCTTGATATGATTTTCATGGTTTCCTGTGTGGACTGATTTGTACATTCCTGTGTGGATTGGGATGTACTTTCCTGTGTGGACCGGGTTGAACTTGGGCTCCGAAGTTGGAGCCGAACGGGAATTGATGACTTAGGTATATGTATGGGAATATACCTAAGTAGTGTTGGTTGTTACATCATTTTATATCTTTCTTTTGTGGTTTATCCTTTGTGGATTCTGGGAGAGCTTCGGGGGTCTCGATGTCCCTACTGAGTATCGTATACTCACCCCTGCATGGGCTATGCCCGCACTACGTGGTGTTGGATGCAGACGACGGACAACGCTGATCGTGGTTGAGACTTTTGGAGCGGGACAGTACCCAGAGGTGACTATCAGGAGGGACGTACACGGTGCGGACGGACGGATTTGAGGAGCATGGGAGACCATCTATACCCACCCTTCATGTGGGGTTTCTGGAGGACGTCATGGTGGTTGCTGCTTTATTTTTCAGCTGTTGTACTTTACTTTTCATTTGTACTGCACTTTCAGTTGGGTTTTTATACTGGCCCATTTACTTTCTAGCACTTACTTTTGTACTCAGTTTACTTAGTGTTTACTTCACCTTGCGTACTCTGTGGTGTTTGTTTTCTTATATAAAGGCAATGCCTTCCCTTTTATATGGATTTACGCCTTTGGTGCTAGTCACCAGCCTCTGGTCTTTGGAAGTTGGGCTTGGGCTAGTGAAATATGTGGAAACTTTAGAACAACTATTGATGGTCAAGAACATATATTTTCTTCATCTTTATAGTCTATAAGTTTAGGGGTACCACAATATGGTGAATATGTGGATTTCTAAAGTTATTTCTCTATCAATAATCCTCATTTCAAGTTTAAATGATCTTTGGAAGATATAACTAGTTATGGAAATCCTCAAAGGCCAAATACTGTTGAGTTCAATAATGAGTGAAGATCATTGCTTAAATTCATTCAATATGTTATGTGTCCTAGGAAAGGATATTTCAACATTGTGAAGCATCATGACTTATTCTTTTTATATTTGATGGTACATGGAATGTAGATAATCCTGCCTAGATTTATTATGAGACATATGAAAGAATTAAGAAATACTTTGTCCAAATTCAATTCTCTTCCATATCCAAAGTTTATCTCAGCTTTGTTAGAACTCAAGGTACTTTTTCCTTAAGGGGATTAAAATTATACTATCTCCACTGGTAATTTTTTTTGAATTAAATCACCTACAAGAGGATAAAGATTTGATGGAACCCTTGAAAGAAAATGTGGATTGAGGGTGAAAATAAAATATATGAGCAATACAATCCTATGAAAAATACAACTATTAAAAAGGAAGTTGTTGATCCAAGTATGGAACCTGATGAAGTGTTTGAGGATGATTATTCTTCTGATGAAAGTGGGTAAGATGTGACAATTTAACTTAATGAGAAATCCTTGAGGTATGAGGACCAAAAGAATTACTCTCCTTATCTAGAAAATGCATGCCACACAACACCCATGGATGGAGTAGTAGCTATTGAGGGGGATGATATCCATAGAACCTTGCATTTTTAGATACAATTTCCCTGATTTTGGTAGTAATGATAATAAAAATCTAGTGACATGAATACCTAAAATGTTTGAGATAGGGGGAGTACCACCAATATTTGACTCAACACTTCCTAGAGAGGATAAGTCTTCTGAAACCTATCAAATTAATTGGGGAAATTTTACTCTAGAAAGTGGAGATAAGAATGATCCTAACTGTTGAAAACCACCTAAACATGTTATAAATTCCATACATATTTTATTTGGTGATCTAGATAGTGCAGAAAAGGCTCCCTCACCTATTCTTTTTGAAAAAGGAAGACTAGACCTCACAGTTGATGATGTTTTGCATGATATGTTTGCTTCTACTCCTACAAAACTAGTTGTTCCATATTCCCTAATTCACTTCTCTAATAATTCAATCCTAGGTGATCCAATATATGATTCCTCTCCTCAAAAAAATATAATACTAGTGGAAGTATATAATAATTCAATTCAGAAGATTGATAGTCCTAAGTTTTACTCATTAGATGATGATGAACATATGATTAATCCCTCAAATGTGGATAATTTTGACTCCACCCCTAGTAATATTTCATATCATCTAACTATTATTCCACTTCCATTTCATCATAAAACTTCATTCAACTCAAAAATTATTTATTCAATGTCTTAAAGGAAATATTTTTGAGTTTGGGAATTGCTGGTGAGACTGGTAGAAAGGAAGACATTTCCTTCATTATTACTAGTGTTTTTGCTCACATTCATCAGAAGTTGTTACTAAAAATTGATCGCATGGATCGTGAGTTTGGAATCGTCATAGAATATGTTGGAAATATATCAGAATATTTACTAGAAATGATGCTTAAGATAAACCAAAGGTATCTTAATGTTTTTGTCACTACCTTTAGAACTCCTCCTCCTTTTGCACATGTATCTATTAATGTGGATCTCATTAAAATGATTGTTCATGAGTAGATTAAGGAACTTTTTGAAAGTTTCAATGAAGATAATAATTTGATGCAGATGGTTCTATCTTCCCATGGTGAAAAATTGTTTGATACGGTTCTGGAAGAGATTGTTAAGATTATAAAAGACAAAGAAACTATAAAAGGTGTCATTAAGTATTGCAGGATCCAAATATTCACCAAATTTGATCTAAAGACTATGTCTAGATCTCTTTATAAAGATCTTTGAATGCCTCCTTTAATTCAAGCTTTTAAGTCCCTAGTGGAAAATTTGTTTGTAATGAACCCTTTATTGGATTAGTTGATGACTGAAAAAGATGAATTCCTATAAATCATGGAGGAAGGATATATAGTTTTAACTAATATCACTCATATTTTGGAGACTTATATTTTTACTGCCAACGTTGTGATTTTAGCACCTCTAACTCCTTATATGACTAGTGTTTCCACTTCTACCAGTCTGTCTTTGACAGCTCCCATGGGTCTTCTTAGTCTCTATCCCCCTCCAAATATCTAGTAATTAGACCTATCTCTAAAGTGATTCTGATTCCAGGAGATCCTTCTTACTCTCAACTGACACCAACACCATACCCTTGGGGGATTTATGATGTAGGTGGTGACACATGCATGACGCGGTAAAGCAGTGACACATGCATGATTTATGAAGGAGGTGATGT
Organism: Viscum album; assembly: GCA_963277665.1. Lineage (NCBI taxonomy): Eukaryota > Viridiplantae > Streptophyta > Magnoliopsida > Santalales > Viscaceae > Viscum > Viscum album. The sequence continues at coordinate 1,910,480 of CAUJRU010000085.1, read as the reverse complement.
GGGCATGATGAAGGCCTAGTGACACAAGAAGGATGTTATAGGCATGGAACTACACTGGTCCTTCGGACAATGTTCATAGGCCACTTTTCATTTGTCCTGCGTGCTATGTAATGATTCTCCCTCTACCAAGATAGAAAGAGGTCTTTACTTTCATTATAAAAAGAGGCTTCAGTCCCAAATTTTAAAAAAATACTATATTTTTTGTCTTTTTGATAATTCCATAAATGGAAGTAATGGTTTAACAATATGATTTATTAGAATACTTTATTTATTTATTTATTCCATGATTTTTTATCATCAAAAGGGGGAATTTTTGGCCTAGTCCAACAATTAATATTTTTAATGTTCTCAAATCATGTTTAATTTATTAGTAATGAATTGTGTGTTCTATGTTTGGAACTTGTTTTTTTGGATAAATATGAAAATTAAAAGTGAACTTAAAGAAAGGAATCGACCACATGAAGAAACTCAATTGGATGCATTAATAGAAAAGTGTTCATGTATCAGATAAGTGAAATTTATCTAAGTATTCAACTGACCGCACAAGTACTGGGCTGACTATAAGAAGGATTAAATCGAACACATGAAGACTTCTACTCAACCACATGAAGCGATCTATAAATCAACACTTTTTTAAAAAGCATTGAAGCAACCACACAAATAAATGGATCGACTATATGACTGATCGATCGACCATGGTGAAAATTTTATAAACTCCTCATGTGACTGCAAGAGTAAACTATGTGACCGCAAGAGAAAATGGAACAATGACATGGTATATCTAATAAATCATAGTAATCAAATGACAAAGTATCAGAGTGACCACATGTTGTTACTAATTGACCATAAGGTAAAACCGAGCTACCGTGTAAAAAAGATGGAATTGTGGAAAAGTATTGAAGTGACCGCACATTGAAGTGGAGTGGCCGCATGTTGAAGTAAAGTGACCACATGTCCAAATGATTAACCACACGACAAGTCAAGTAAATCAACCAAAGTGTTTGTCTATGTATTGAATAAATCATGAAGTATCAGGCTAACATGACAGACTTAGATCAACCGTGTCTAATTAGAGTTATATTTAAGCAATATATTCCAATGACTAATTGTGGAGAATTCAATGCAAATTCAACGCATTTAAGATATCTGGATTTTTGTTGAATGAAAGGATTTATAATGATTATTCTTCTATGGATGTTTGGAATAATAGTTTCTCTATTTATATCAAGAAATGGATCGTGAAGAAATATCGATTGAAAAAGAGTGGCCACAAAAACTATTACTCTGATTTAAATTCTAAAACACTATATTTTCTGTTGTGCATATCTGAAAATATGAGATAATGCATATGATCATTTCATCTTCTCTCAGAAAAAGAAAAGGAAGACATTGGGAAGAGAAGAGAACCTTGTTGGTCAGTTGAAGCTCAATTAGTGTCAATGTTGCATCGAACTGCACCTCTCTCTCTTTATCAGTTTTACATTACTTTTGAGTTATGCTTGTATTATTTTGTACATCTGCTTAGAACTCCCCCAATATTCTAAAGAGAAGTACTCAAATACTTCTTTTCTCTTATTTTTACACTTTTTATCACATGAACAAATGTGGAAGAGGTTTGGTGGTAGCCTGGACACGCTCATGTGCAGTTGTTTTTATAAAACATGATCTAGGTTGCGGATTAGTTTATTTGGTTTAATAAACATGTTTGACAGTGGTTCACTATCAAGTGAAGAGGAATAATTCTCCATTTGATACTAAACCTCTTGTTTTGAATTTCGCAGTGTGTTTTCATTTATTTCTAGTGCTCTATGTTAGCCTTAATATTTTCAACACTTGAATGACATTGATACCTAACTTTTACCAATGATATATCTATTTTTTGATGTGAGTAAAGTAATCTCAAAAGTTAGTACAATATCAATTTATTCTAATTGAGTCATGATCATTACCTTTAAAGGATATTACAAAACATCAAATGATTTACACCTACTATATCAGTAAACTGTGTGTTTTCTAAATTAGGGGATTGCATTTGAAAGTTGTTTTTAACAAAAAAATGTATTTGATGATCAATTGACCTCCTCTTGGGAACTCCACACCAACTAACAATAAAAAACATCAAACGAAAGCTTCTAGAGTCGATATGTACTCAAGGAAGCTAAAAACATGAAATATCTCTATTATATATGTCTAAAAGCAGCTAGAAATTCACTTAAATTCATAAAACTAAGATGACTGCGCTGTGGTAGGATCCATGATGTTATGGTTTTCCAATCTAATCTAAAATTATCCAACATCACCACAAAAAATCAAAAATGGTGAAATATTCTCTTTCCCCAAACCACGAGCAGCTACCACAACATGGCTTGGTCTACACTCCCATATTTTATTTGAAATCTATCAGCTTCTCAGAGAAGAAAACGATGGGATATGAGATATATCTTTTATCCAAAATCTTCAAATCTTAAGCCATGATAATGTCATAGATCACTAATCATTGTTCTTTTTTAGAAATTGGTTTACTCTAGTCCTGGAAATTTTTCATTTTCTTTAACTTCATTGGAATATAAAGCATCGTGATATTTTTTTCATTCTCATCATGTCATGGTATTTTCTGTTTGTTTCCTTTTTTCAAAAGTTCTTAAATTACATCAAACTAATGTAAAAACATCATGAACAATATAATTTAGAATAAATGAACACAATTCCATTATAAAAATACAATGAATATAAAAATGAAGTATCATGTACTCAAACATATCAATTTTGATCATAACAGTTGAAAGAATAACATGAACGACAAATCACTGAACGACCATATGAACCCCAACTATCATAAGTAACAAGATTAAAGTAACTATTTGTATAATTAATAATGAATAATGTGTTTTTTTATACTTCATGCATGAATCAAAAACAAACTTTTCTTAAAAATATTATTGATCACTCCATGAATGCAAGATTTACAGAGTGGCCCAAATAACGCTATCAAATGATAGAGATGTTCCAAATCATTGAAGCATGGTGTTGTCTCAACCACATGAAAGTGTACCTGAGGAATCTTACTCTGCAATAAATGTTTTCATGGAATGGTCATTTATCATGAAAAACATATTTTTAAATAATAAAATAATTGGTGTTTCAAAATTGGATTGAAGTTGGAAGTAGCACAAGGAACATGCATGAATGCATGTGTGCACCATACATGACCTCAGCCTCTGTCGGCACCACCGTCAAACCCCTATTAGTAAATTCAATGGAATTCCATTGCCTCCATTTTCAGCCTTCAAAATTGGCGGCCCCGCCCCTATCATGCATCCTTTAAAAAATTGTTTTTTATTTATGGTAGCTTTTCTAATCAATTTAGATTGTGCGAATTTGACAATTGCTAAAGAATTTGCGATTCAGCATTTTATAAATTTTATTTATTGCTTGATTTAATTTTTATTATTGGTGTTTGTGTGTATATGTATATATATTTCATATATTAAATTTATATATTTATTTTCATGTTATATAATTTATAATATACATATAGATTTATAATTATGTGTGTTTTATAGATGTTTACACACACACACACAATTATATATAATTTTATAAAATATTTAAATATGAGTTATATAAAAATAAATACATAAATATATTAAAATATATTTACATGTATAAATTAATCTATAAATCAAAATATAATGAAAATATATTATCTCTTTTTTTATATAATTTATACAAATAAATATCATTATTAAATTTATATTAATTAATAAGCATGTTTTATGATTTATTTAAATGCATTATAAAAATTATATATATAGAATTATATATGTTATTATATTTATGTATTTAATTATGTGTTATAATCACAATAAATATTTTTTACTTTAAAAAGGAAAGGCGTAGATCCTTAAGATCCATTAATTTATTAAAATTAGGGGGTCCAGTGTCACACAAGAAAACTTGTCCTCAACCAATAGCAACAAAACAATGATATAAGTATATAAGTATATATAAATTTATATATGTAAATATATAGATATAAAAATATGTATTTATAGATACACTAACACTTCTACATAAGAGGATTTTAATAGCATTGAAAAAGATATTTTCATCAGAAAAAACATTGGGGGGGGGTTATCACACAAGAAAACTTGTCCTCAACCAACGGTAGAAACTAGAAACAAAACAAAGATATAAGTATACAAGTATATATGAATTTATATATATATATACAAATATGTATTTATAAATACACTACCACTACTTCATAAAAGGTTTTTAATAGTGACAGAAAAGAGATTTTTCAGTGCAAAAAAGCGCTAGGGGTGGGTGTTTGTCACACAAGAAAACTTGTCCTCAACTAATAGTTGAAACTAGAAACAAAACAAAGATATAATAGTTTCAATAGTCTAGAAAAGGATTCTAACTTCAGTCGGTTGAGAAAGATGTTGGGTGACCCTCATCCTTCTATGAAACTTTCTTTGGTGCAATCGAATCCAAATGTGGAGATTGCTGCTGGTGTTTTGGACCCTCCTCTTGAGGGTCACCATGGTGCCAGTGGGCATATCTCTGACGTGGAACCGAAAATGGTGGATGGGGGAGGTCCCAAGACTCCTGCGAATGATTCAAATGATGAGGTGGTGAGCTTAAGGAATTCCATCAATGTCAATGGTCAGGTTGTGGCTCAAAAGGAACCCAGAGGGAGTATTTCTACAAGTTTTAATATTCTAGAACAGACAGTAGTGGGCGAGGACTTCATCAGGCAGAATCCTAGGGAGGTGTAAGGTCTTGTACTGGGAAACCATTTGGGGGTTTTATCCCAAGATGATCCTATCCAGGTTTTTGAAAAAGATATGGTCAGAACAAATAAGGATGAGCAGAAGGATCCTAGGAATGGGTCTAATGATGAATGCCCCAACCGTTTTGCAGGCGATACCGAGGATGAGGGTCATGATAGTACGTATCCAAGCCCGAGGAGAAGTAAGAGCAAGACAGGAAACCACAAAGAAATGAAGGATTACTCTCATTTACCTCTATTAATGGAGACTAGATATGTGAAGAATGTGAAGGCCAAGCAGATGGTCAGTGATCACCATCCCTCCAAGTCATCTTGTCAGCAACGGGAGTTTGCTGCTATGCTCGAACAACCATCGGAATTGATCATGAGTTCAGAAGAGGTAATTGTTGAAACTATTCTGACAATTAATGCACCTGACAAAGAGGCTGAAATAATGATGGAAAAGACTTTAAGGGTGACTCCTAATGAGGTACAGGGCACCTGGATTGATAAAGAAGGCCTGATTTTAATAAGGGGATTCAAGAAGGGGATGATCACCATTGGGGAGTACATCCAATCCTGAGAAAAGCTAGTGTTTAGGCACGAATATCTTCTAATAGAGGAACCTGACACTCAGGTAAACACTATCTCATGGAAACTATTTAGGGGGACTAAAACCGATTGGCTGAATTTTACTTTAATGGCTCAGTTATCTCCTTTTGTGTCTGAACTAGTGGTTTCTCACTTTTTTCCTTAAAAGTGTTTGATAAAAAAAATTAATTTTGAGTGAGTGGTATATGTAAATATATAAATATACAATACAATATAAGTGACTTTTAATAGCATTAAAAAAGAGATTTGTCAGCGCAAGAAAGCATTGGGGGGAGGGGTTGCCACACAAGAAAACTTTCCCTCAACCAATAGTTGAAAATAGAAAAAAATGGGATACAAGTATATATGAATTTATATATGTAAATATATAGATATAAAAGTATGTATTTATAAATACACTACAACTAATACAAAAGATTCTTTTAATAGCGCTGAAAAAAAAGATTTTTCAGTGAAAGAAAGCGTTGGAGGGGGGGTTGTCACACAAGCAAAAATGTCCTCAACCAACAGTTGAAACTAGAAACAAAACAAAGATATATGTATACAAGTATATATTCATTTATATATGTAAATATATAGATATAAATACATTTTTTATAAAGGCACTACCACTATTAAAAAAGAGGCTTTTAATAGCCCTAGGAAAGAGATTTGTAGGTGCAAATAAAACATTGGGCGTGGGGGTCACACAAGCAAACTTGTCCTCAACCAATAATTGAAACTATAAACAAAACAAATATATAATTATACAAGTATATATGAATTTACATATGTAAATATATATATATATATACAAATATTTATTTATTAATACACTACCACTACTATAGTAAAGGTTTTTAATTGCACTAGAAGAGAGATTTATCAGTGCAAAAAAAACACTGACAACATAAATGTTGTTAAAAGTTCTTAACCTTAATATGTTCTTTCTTTTTGCACTGATAAACTAGGTATTTATCAACACTAATAAAAGCACTAATAAAGGGGTCCTTTATCATCACTTTTACTAATTTTGATAAAGATCTCCTTTATCAGTGCTTTTGGTAGTACTAATAAAGGCCATGCAGCTGCTGTAAGATTGAAACAACCCTATAGCACCAAACCCAATCAGAATAAAAATAGAAAGAAATACATATAAATAGAAAATAAGATTAAAATTCAAATCTAACATTGGAATATCATTTAAATTCAAATTTTAGTTAAAAAAATATTTACAATGATGTGATATTTTCAATTAATTAAAAAAGAATGTAGTTAATATACAAAATTGCAACTCTTGTAGCAAACCTTCTCTAAAGATCAACATTCTTACAAAATTTTTTCCCTTTAATAAAACCCATGTAAATTTTAGAAACAGAAAATTAAAAATAAAATAAATTTTAATTTTAATGTTATATAATCCACATATGATAAATTTTATTGTTAAATACTACATATATATATTAATGATATTATCAGTTAATGCTTTGTATTGACCTGTGGTCGATTCCTACACATCAAAAATGATTAATAAATCATTGTCCAAATGTTTAAAAACAATCTGAGCTTGTTTTCTTGGTTTTGGCTATGTGATACATGTTTTAAACCAAAATGACACTTTTATATTGAAAACACACACTTCGAGTCATATCAGCCATAATGTGCATTGGATTGATGTGTGGTCAATTCTTACATATCACAAATGAATTATGGATCATTTTCCTAAAGTGTGAAAATAATCCGAGCTTATTTGCTCAGTTTTTGTGTATATGATATGCATTTTAAACTAAAATGACACTTTTATATTGAAAACACATACTTCGAGTCATTCCAACCACATCGTGTATCAGATTGACATGAGGTTGATTCCTACATGTCATAAAAGAATTATGGATCGGTGTCTTAAAATTTGAAAATAATCTGAGTTAGTTTGATCATTTTGGTTATGTGATGCGTGTTTTTAATTAAAATGCTACTTTTATATTGTAAACACGCACTTTGAGTCATACTGACCACATCATGCATTAGAATGTTGTGAGATTAATTCTTACACACCACAAATGAAATATGGATCGTTTTCCTAAAATTTTAAAGCAACCTGAACTCGTTTTCTCGGTTTTGGTTGTGTGACACGCTTTTTAAACTAAAATGATACTTCTATATTTAAAACATATAATTTGAGTCATACCTACCACATCATCTGTCAGATTGACATACGGTCAATTCCTACAAGTCACAAATGAATTATGGATCATTATCCTAAAGTTTGAAAACAATATGATTTATTTTTCTTGGTTTTGGCTATGTGATGTATTTTAAACTAAAATAACACTTTTATATTAATAACACATACTTTGAGTAATACCATCCACATCATTTGTAAAATTGATATTTGGTTGATTTCTACACATTATAAATTAATTAAAAACTGTTTCGCTAGATTTTAATAATATTTTGAGCTCGTTTTCTTGGTTTTGTCTATGTGATGTTCGTTTTAAAATTAAACGACACTTCTAAATTGAAAACACGCACTTCGAGTCATATCGACCACATCGTAAATCAGATTGATATGAGATAAATTCCAACATGTCACAAATGACTTATGGATAATTTTATTGAAGTATCAAAAGAGTATGAATTCATTTTATGGGTTTTGAGTATGTCACATGTGTTTTGAACGAAAATGTCAATTTTAAACTAAAAACAAACACTTCGAGTCATACCAGACACACTATGTATCAGATTGAGTTGAAATTGATTCTATAGGACCCTAGAACACCCTGATAAGGGAGAGGTGAATAAGGTTTTTAACTTTTTCTTTTAAAGGGACGAATATTATTCCCACATTGGTAAGAACTTGTTAAACCTTTCTTATAGAATTGTGCAGTAATCAAAGATTCACATGCAGGGAGACAACACAACAATTTTACTTGATTCATCACTAAGGTCTATTCCAAGGATCATATGCCAACAGTGTGTCGATCATAACTAAATCTTCTAATCTTCACTAGTTTTGGAATAAAAAAGATCAGACACAGTCACTATGTTCTAAACACACTACCTTTACAAGATTTTAGGGATAACACACTGCCTTCATAGGAGCACTTCCATCAACTCCCCCATCTTACTAATTTGGGTGAAGTCGTACTCAGTTTAATAATGTGAAGGTCGCTTCAATAGACTGGAATTTTAGTCTTTGTTCCTGACTAGTATGAGACTTTTCTTACATCGAAGTCCTGAATGGATGCACTTGAATGCATTGTTCACATAAACTTGATTTTCAATACTATCGTTAATGAATCTCACTACCTTCGTGAAGTAGATTGCCTTTGTGGAACCAACTATCATCTCGAATTTCACTAATCCATCACAGAATACACCATCATCATGAAACACCTTTTCTCCAGATACCTAAGCATTGGTCAAGACTAAGAGAGTTTTTTCAATGCTCAATCTCACTTGGAATACTTGATTCATGAAGCTCTTGGCCTTCATGAATTCAAAGCGATTCAACATTTACTTCCAGACTTTTTTGTAGAAAATGAAGTGGGGTGAGCTTCCTATTTATAGGCTCAACATTTTATGATGGTCCACTACTATAACATATTTTTCATGAAACTTTAAAATCCTATTCATGAAGCTCCTTCACTCGTGAAGCTTCAGTGAAAATTAACCCACTCACGAAGCTTCTCGTAGTCATGGAGATTACCAACAACACTTTGCATATTTTGTGATGCTCCACTTATTGTAGTCTTTGAATATTACCATCAACCCATCGTACCATTCTCAATGCTCCAAATATTTGTGAAACCCATTATTTTCAAAACTCATGACTTTACCATATTTATGAAGAGTGAACCTCAAAAAAACACCTTTAGCGATGCTTGACTTTTCCTCCTGTTTTTAAGAACAAAAATTTGTCAAACACTAGGAAATGATGCCACCTTCAACATTGTAGTTAGCTTGTACTATAAGATCACTTGCCTTGTAAACTCCCTGATCAACCCAATATGGATTGACAATGAACAAAAACTAGACTCCATTTCTAGAAAATAAAAACCTTGGTTAAAAATATATTATGGATTTTTGTTCTAATTTATCAAAAATATGATATGATTTTTTGATTTTGAGTATGTGGCATGTGTTTTGAACTAAACTGTCAATTTTAAACTAAAAACACACATTTCGAGTCATGCCTATCACATCGGCAGCCGAATTGATGTATGGTCAATTCCTACACATAAAAAATAAATTATGGACAATTTTCATAAATTTTGAAAACAATCTGATCATGTTTTCTCAGTTTTGGTTGTGTGATGTGCGTTTTTAAACTAAAATGACAGTTATATTGAAAACACACACTTTGAGTCATACCTTCCAAATCGTTTTTTGGATTGATACACGATCAATTCCTACACTTCAAAAATGAATTATGGATATTTTTCATAACTTTTGAAAACAATATTACATCACTTTCACAATTTTAGATATGTGATATGAGTTTTAAAAAAAATGGCACTTTTTATATTGAAAACACACACTTGAAGTCATGTCGACTGCATCGTGTGTTGGATTGACATGCGGTTGATTCCCTAACCTTAAAAATTAATTATGAATCATTTTTCTAAAGATTGAAAATAATATGATCTCATTTGGTTGTCTCTGGATATGTAATGCACATTTTAAACTAAAATGACACTTATATATTGAAAACATGCACTTTGAATTATATCGGCCACATGATGTGTTAGATTGATATGCAGTAGATTTATACACATCAAAAATGAATTATAAATCATTATCATAAAGTATGAAAATAATTCGAACTCATTTTCTTGGTTTTGTCTATGTGACATGTGTTTTAAACTAAAATGGAACTTCAATATTAGAAACACTAACTTCAAGTCATACATGACACATTTTCTATCAGATTGATATTTGATCAATTTCTATACATCAATTATGAATTATGCATCATTTTTCTAAAGTTTGAAAATAATTGGATTTTTTTCCAGTTTTGGCAATGTGACACATTTCAAACTAAAATGACACTTTTATATTAAAAACATGTACTTTGAGTCATACCAACCACATCATGTGTCAGATTGATGTGTGGTCAATTACTATACATCAAAAATGAATTATGATTTTTTTAATAAATTTTGAAAACAATATTAGCTTATTTTCTCAGTTTTGGCTATGTGACACACATTTTAAACCTAAATGACACTTCTAAATTGAAAACATGCACTTCGAGTCATACCAGACACATTGTGTGTTAGATTGATGTGAAGTAAATTCTTACACATCAAAAATGACTTATAGATCCTTTTTCTAAATTATCAAAACAATATGAATGAATTTTCTTGGTTTTAATTATTTCACATGAGTTTTGAACTATAATGTCAATTTTATACTAAAAGTATACAATTTGAGTCATATCGAGGACACCATGTCTCAGATTAAAGTGTGGTTGATTACTACATGTCAAAAATTTGTTATGGAACATTATTATAAAGTGTAAAAAATATGATTGTGTTTTATGGGTTTTGATTATGTTGCATGTGTTTTGAACTAAACTATCAATTTTAAAATAAAAACATGCACTTGAAGTCATAGTTTTCAAATCATCTATCATATTGATCCACGATCAATTACTACATGTCAAAAATGAATTATGGACCATTTTACATAAATTTTAAAACAATCTATGCTTGTTTTCTCAGTTTTGGCAATGTGAGGTGTGTTTTAAACTAAAAACTTCTATATTGAATACATGCACTTTGAGTCATACCTTTCACATCATCTATAGGATTGATGTATGGTCAATTCCTACAAGAAATAAATTAATTATAATTATTTTCTTAAATTTTGAAAATAATATGATCTCAATTTCTTGGTTTTGGTAATGTGATACCTGTCTTAAACTAAAATGACACTTTTATGTCGAAAACAACAACTTTGAGTCATACCAACAACATTTTGTGTTAGATTGATATGCAGTCAATTTATATACATCATAAATAAATTATGAATTATTTTTCTAAAGGTTGAGAAAAATATAATCTTGTTTGTTCAGATTTTTCTATGTGACGCGTTTTTTAAACTTAAATGGGGCTTTTATATTGGAAACACACACTTCGAGTCATACCGGACACATCATGTGTTGAATTTATTTGAGGTTTATTCCTACACATCACAAATGAATTATAGATTATTTTCCTAAAGTATAAAAATAATTTGAATGTGTTTTCTTGATTTTAATTATGTCACGTGTATTTTTAACTAAAACGTCAATTTTAAACTAAAAACATACACTTCGAGTCATAATAGCCACATCATTTATCAAATTGAGTTGAATTTGATTCATAAATGTCAAAAATGCGTTATGGATCATTTTTCTAAAGTATAAAAACAATATAAATGTGTTTTCTTAGTTTTTGAGTTGTGGCATGTGTTTTGAACTAAACTATCAATTTTAAACTGAAAATATAATCTTCTAGTCGTACTAGGAACACCATATATGGGATTGAGGCATGGTTGATTTATACTCATCAAAAATGAATTACGGATCATTGTACTAAAGTATCAAAACAACCTGAATATGTTAGATCACTTTTGAGTATTTCATGTGTGTTTTAAACTAAAATGTCAATTTTAAACAAAAAAACACAAACATTGAGTCATACTAGACACACTGTGTATCCTATTGAGGTGTGGTTAGGTCCTATATGTCACAAATTAATTATGGATAGTTTTCCTAAAGTATCAAAAACAAATTGAATGAATTTTATCAGTTTTGATTATGTAATGTGTGTTTTGAACTAAAATGTAAATTATAAACAAAAAACATACACTTCAAGTCATATTGAGTACACTTTGTATCATATTGAGGTGCATCTGATTGAGGTGTGGCTAATTCCTCCACCATTCCAGAAAATTTTCATGAAAAATATTTTTGGGAACTCACAGTTTTCCTTCAACTATATAAAAATACCTTAGTAGGTGAGAGATTCTATTTGAACTATAGAGTCTCTTTCAAAAATTAATTGGAGAAAATTAGTGTGATCATAGATTTTATAGATACATCCTTAGGATTCAATTCATATTTCTGGAAGTATGAATTTTCATCTTCTATATGAAAAGATCATGTTCTCTTTTTTTCTGGATTGTTGTAGATAGTTGAAAGCAATGCATGACTTCCCAAAATATCTGTTAAAAAAACTAAATAAGTATCAAAAAAAATTATCATGAAATTCACTTAAAAATATTAGATAAAATGATGACAAAATTTACTAAATAAATAACATGAATTAAAATTTTCATGATGTATATATACATTATTGACCCATTTCCCCATCACCATTATCTCGGTTGCATCCTCGAAGTACAATCTCTCACGAGCACGAGAAGCTCTAAACATGTTACAAGCTATGTTAGAATTCATATAGCATAACCCTCCATTATAAATATCCTTGAAAAACACGTCAAAAATAATATATAAGAATTATGATACTAATGATTCATATTCTAAATGTATCTCATAGATCATACTAGATCACAAACATAATAGGAAATCACCTAAATTTGATGTTGGTAGACATTCCGACACCTTGTACTCTAGCCACTCATCTCTAAAATAAATTACTTCTTTTGAGTATGTATATTGTTTTAAATCTTGGTATTACTGAGAAAATATAGGAAAAAATGATTAAGAAATATTTTTAATGAAATTTCAATTTACTTCGGAAATTAGCTGTGCGATATGCTAGTATTTTTATGGTATATGACATATTTTATAAATTTTCAAATGTAATATCCACAATCATTGTCATTATCTTGTTTCAAAAATTGTATAAAAATTGAGAAAAATAATTATATTGTTTTGAAATATGTTTTGATATTTAAATAATACTCTATATACCTTAATCTATTTCCATTTGAAGAAATCAATAGGCTTCTTATGTTCAGTCACCGACCTCATACCTTGATTTATCCTATATTTATAGATTTCCCTATCATAAAAATATTCTCATTAAAACACAAACTGAAACATATAATTCGAATTTTATGTGTAAAAAGTTGATTATAATGCATTACAAATTCACAATAGTCATCATGTGTGGTAGTTTTGATGGAAATCCATGCATTGGATCCAAAAAATAAACATTTCGTGTATCGAAATTGATTCTGATCAGCATTCAAAGTTCCCTAAAAACAAAAACAAATAATTAATGAAAAGAAGAAAAATATATTTTATATGATTAAATTTTATACTATTACCCCTACATTATAGGAATCAAAAAGAGTATGTCATCTAATATTTTCTTCTCGAACTCCTCACTTAGTTTATCTTTTCTCTTTTAAATTTCTTTTAATTAAAAACAAAATTTATCCATAGAAATGATATAGGGATCAATGAGTCCAAATCTTGATTCATAAAGTTTTCCCTTTATATAGTAGTAATATATATGCCTATATAAAATATCAATAGTAATTAACTATAATTAAAAGATTAGATCATTTTTTGGATAGACAGATTATGAAAATGTACCTTATATATTAATTCACAACTAAGACTCTCATCCATTCAAACATGATAATCTCATTAATACTCTCTTGACCTTCCATTTTTTTAATGAAATTTATAAATATTTATTCTTCGTATTGAATGTATAACATATTTCCATCTTTAAATGTGGTGTCTTCAACAACTTGTAATGTTAATATATGCGATAATGGGACTAGTGAGGAGAAGGTACCCCCAAAAGGACCTTTTTCTTTCTTGGTCGATTCCCGGGATTATCTTGATCTGAACTTCCGTATCACAATAATTTTGTCTATCTATACTACCATACCTCATTTCAAACCATTTTTCATCAACTTCTAAAGGTTTTTAATTTGAAAAAAAACTATTAAGGACATACCTGATGTATCTTTATAATATTAGACAACTATGACATGAAAGTTCCAATAGCATCATTGATCGTTGTAACATTCATATCATCAAGAAGAATAGGCAACTCAGCCATTGGTTTGTGAGCTACTTCAATCCCCACTCTCATGTGATCTTTTGGGAGTTATTTTTCCTATATCACGTCCCCTACAATATTATACATTGTACCCATCTCAACAAGGTTAAGTGTGGGTTTTGATAAATATAAATCACATATAACATCACCCTATGGACTTTTAGTAAGATAAAGTTATAGAAATTTGTTTGACTTACATTTAGGAGAAATAGTAATGAAAAAATTGATTAACTATGGTAAGGTATGAAGTTGAGGGGAATGGCTAGCCTCAAATATAATAGGTTTATTTGGATCTGCATATACTGATCTTTCTTCCACTGTCGGTTTACTTTGATCCTTTCACATATATAGATCCACCAAACCATAATGAACCATAATATATTTCCAAGAATCTATCTGCATCTGAAATCCTTTCATCATATCATATGTATCTCTTTGTGGATTTGTCTTCTCAAAATATTTTCGAGGGGACACTCCAAAACTTGTACCTTTAACACAACCATATTGTTCTGTCTGCTTCAAAGCTACTGAATGTAATTTTTTCTCAGGTATAGTCGATACTGATTCTTTTATCTAATCCATATAAAAATATAAAAATATAAATAGATATTTTATGTAATACTATTATAAAGCATAAAAAATTACTATTATGTTACACTTACACATGCTTCTCATACTGCTTGTGTGTTTTCATTAACTAGTTTACCCTCTTTATTTATGTGAGCCTCTTTCCATAGTGCATGATGTGGGATGGAAGTGGCATCATATTTTATTTCATCAATATGTATATAAACAAAGTAAATATTTTGTTTTATATAAAAAAATTATTATAGATTTAAAATACATACCATTTTATTTTCAAGTTGAGTTCACCCCATCCTTGCTTTACGGTAGGGGTACCTTTTTTTTTGCATGTTGTTTATTTTCATTACTCCTTTGTTGTTTCATAAATTAACAATTTAGAATCCAATTGTATAAAATAAAAAATTTTGAATAAAATTTTATTAACAATATTGAACCTGAAATGATTTCTCATTACAACAACTAATGAAATATTTCCATGTATCCTATTTTATAATATATGAATTAATAATTGGTGGGTGTGGATTTACTTTCCCCAAAGAATCCCTGAGATGATGCTTTGTGTGATGTGTATAGAAGCCTCTATGAGCTTTTATAGTGGCCATTAAGACATATTTCTTATATAAATCACCTAAAATAAATGAACTCTACAAGGGATAATTAAAAGTAAATAAATATTTCATTATATAATGTTTTTGTAAAATGGAGAAAGTATATCATAACATTAACTTAATTTTTTCCCAATGGGTTTCCTTCAATACAGAATGGGCATAATTCAACGTATCTATATTAATTGGAACATGAATTCTCATTATGAACCCAACATAACTAATGAACATTTACTTGTTGGGGTCAATAGGTTGGCCATGTTGATTCCATCCAACCTTAAATTTTATATCCTTTCTTCTTACCTTGATAATTTTATTTAACTTAGTGATGCTATGTCATTCTTATTTTTTTCATCAACTTGTTATTGATCCCCTAAAAATTATGTAGTTTCAACATCAACCATCTATTCCTCCTTAGGATCAGTAACACCAACATGTGAAAATTTCATTATCTACATGATTAATCAAACATTTAATTTAGATTACAAAAATTCAATAGAGAACACATAATATTATGAGGAGAACCATGGAATATTAAAAAAAACTTTAACCTTATAATCAAACTCTCCGTTTTTCTATAAATATTAAAGGGATTTGGATCCTCTATCAGGTATCCAAATCCCCTATTTGTGGCCCCCCTAATGTACAAGGTAATGTCTGCATTGGGACTGTCATGAAGTGATTGTGATCTCATAATCAAAGGTTCATCCTCAATTAAATTTTCATCTTACCCCACAGTTGTTTTATTCACTAGTATGATAATTGACCAATTCTTGTTTATTAGATCTGAGACATAAAATACCATCACTTCTTATGATTCCACTATGAACGGCTCTTCCTTATACCCTTCTACACTGAAATTCACCTTCAAAAATCCCAATTCATCAACTTTCAATGCACTCTTATTGTAAACCCATTTTCAATAGAAAATCGACACTTGAAAGCTTGAATAAAACAACTCATATATCTGTTAAATGATTCCAAAATATGACATATTAAAATAAATTGAATTTTTAACCTTAGAACCATATATATTCATCACTTCCACCAAAAGTGTAACTCTACTATTTTTCATTGTACTACGTTCATCTTGATCATTTTTATAGAAATAAAAGCCATTAATTAAAAAACTAGTGTTATATATAACATTTACATTTGGTCCCCTTTCAAATCATCAAATTTGTTTGAAAACTGACTTCATATTTTCATATAACACCTTATAAATGTGATATCAGAACCATCCTATTAAATGTTGATTATGTTTATTTAATATTCATCCTTCATCCCTTTATGTATTCAAATGTATAAGACTAGATTTTTTGTCTTAAATATATGTAGAAACCTATGCACTATTATGTAAAATGTAAAGTTTTTATTGATCCCACTATACGATGGTAATTATAACAAAATCACTTCTGAAAATCCCTTTACCCATAAGATGCCCACTTTGATGAAACTTTAGGAGACCAATCTATCAATATGTGATAGGTAATCTATACAAAATCCAATATAATCTTCAAAAATATATCGATATGCAATAAATTATTCTGTATGACTTTGATTCTTGTTGTACCCTTTCAAAATCTTCATATATTGTTCAATGAGGTACATATATCTGTAATGGAAAAGATCACATAGTTGAACCTCTCTAACCAAGTGAACCATTAGGTGGACCATTATATCATAGAATAATGATGGGAAGACCATCTATAATTCACATAATACGACTACAATCTTCCTATTCATGATTGAAAACATCACTGGGTCTATAACTTTACTACATATTACTTGGACAAAGAAGCGGAGTCTAGTTAATGTATGTTATACATTTTTAGGAAAAATTCAATGTAAATAAACGAGCATAAAATCTTGTATCAAAACATGATAGTCATGTTATTTTTGATCCTTAAACTCCAAATTAATCATTGATGTTAAATTCTTGATATTTTATGAATACCCATCTGGAACTTTTACACCATTAAAAAAATAAAAAATAATTCAATTTTTCTTTTTGAGATAGATTGTAAACTATTGGAGGAAAAAAATTCTATCTTTCAACTTTCATTGGTGAAAAATCTTCCCTTATCCCCATTTAAATCACATCCAACCTATCATTGATTTCATATTTTTTTTCAGAAACATTTAGTAACATGCCAAAACACTATCAAATACATTTTTTCCATATACATGACATCAAGAAAATGTTTGAAATATAAGCAATTTCATTATGGAAATTCAAAGAAATTTGATCTAATTTCCCAACCGGATTTCTTAAGTTTTTTAAAAAATGGTTTACCAAAAACAGTGTTGGTTCATGCTCAAATTTACCCAAGAGATGAAGGTATAATGGTCCTTGTAGTCTAGATTGGGTTGTCGAATCCACTGAGACCAAAGAAGATACCTAAGACACCCAACCTATGAGGTGGATTTTTGGCTATGAAGTGGCCAACTTGATTTTGATTTTGGATGGTTTTAAATAACACTAATAAACCTAAGTGAATTAAATTAAATGAAAATTGTTTGATCTTAAGATTATTCTAGGGGTGGATTGAATGAATTTTACTTCTTAGACAATTTTGGTTTAATTAATTCTTGATGAATCCATTCTTCAAAATAACACTACCTTCATAATTTTCTGGTTTGATGCAACTAAAATCAATTACTAATCCCCTAAACACATATAGAACCAAATTAATAATGTCTCCAAGGTATATGGTCATTTTAGTAGTTGGATTTAGCTTCCTCAAACACATTGAAGATGAAGAGTGGAAATAACTGAAGAATGGAAGTCTTAAATTACTTAACCAATTAACAACAATTCATTCATAAAATAACTTTCAATCCAGCCTTTTCATCTTCCTAAGATCAAACCATTAAAGGGTTATCCATACATTTATGGTACACTCTCAATGGTGGGTGGAAGATGGCTTAAAAGAATTAGATTGAAGAAATTAAAAACATGGAAATAACGAGCAGTCCTCCGTGTGTGTGAATGAACTTCACACCTATGTGTGAACTAATTCAGCACAACAAATAGATATCACTGTTCTTTGTGATTATAAATTTTTAATGAATGAAATGGGAAGAATAAAATAGAAAGATGTTTATTAAGAACAAATATGTACAAAAAGAAAACTTACATGGAAATTGAAATGCGATTACAAACACAAAGTGGCAGCATAACATTACAATTAAACCAAACAACCAAGATCCTTAAATCCTCCAACACAACTGCCTTAAATAGGAATTTTTCATCCCTTGGGTAGAGCCTAAAATAGTACTAGTCATCTCACTTTAGTATGGTAGGTCTAGGGTGGTGGAAAGTTTGTGGAAAGAAGAATTTCTACCCTTGACCCGAAAAGGCATCCATCTTGCATCCACCAAACATAGGTGCATGAAAAAAAACTTCTAGATGGCATAATTTTGGTGGGACATATAAGATGTAAATTAATATCCTGATGTTCCCTAACATCCTGTAAAATCTCAGCCCAAAAAGAGTAATGGTTTTTGAGATATGGTTTAATTGGTGGGCTGTTTTTCTGGGCCGCAGATTCTGGCCCAGATTTTGATATACTATTTGGTCAGCCTAAATAACAATCATGGAGGACGAATTATCATTTTATCCTGAAAAATATTTTGTTAATATATATGTATTTGATCATCCAACGAAATTTGGGATTCATTGGGCCTGTATTGTGGGACCCACATTCTCATCAGTGGGCTGGTGTCCAATCTGCCTTCTCCAGAATTGTTTCTTTTCATCGCCAAATATCTCCATCATCCTTTATGAATCATCCATTTATCCCTGAATGAAAAATGTTTAAATTGAAGTGAATATCCATTTCTAAAAATATCAAATTAATATATGGATAATTACATTCCTTATAATCAGATGACTCATTGGGCCTAAATTGGTGTACATTAGGCATGAAGTGCACAAATCATGAGAATGGATGTTCAAAATCAAAATCCACTAACTCAGAACCATAAGATCAAAAATGAACATTTATTACCATTAAAATGTAATTAACATATGTGTTTTTATTTTCTAATCAAGTGTCAATATATTTTACTTTCTCAAACAGTTGGTCACCTGTTAGCAGAGATGGTGTTGTGCCTTGTTATGTATTCCCATAAAATGTTGTCATCCATGATTTATATTTATGTTTTCAAGGTAAAAAAAATTGATATCCTAAAAACATAGTCTTCGAGGAAATTTTCAAATGAACAGAGTGTGTAAATTATTCACAAATGGAAAACCCCAACATTCCTTTAATGATATATCTTGACAGATTTCCATAAATAAGAAATTCATTTATCATACCATACAACATGGCTCTCAATGTAAATTATATACTTCTATGAGAATCATACAATTTAACACATGTATCCTACATGAATTTTAGATCTTCGATCAATGGATCCAAATAGACATCAATATCATTATTGGGTTGTTTTGGTCCAAATATAAACAGAGACAACATAATTTATTTGTGATTCATGCATGACTATAGGGTCAAGTTATAATTTACCAACATAAATAGCCATATAATGTGAGTAATACTTTGTACACTAAAAATATTCATTCCATTTGTAGATAATTAAAGACACAGATTTCTCAACCCATTTCCAAATTTAGGATGCTCATAATAAATTTTCTTAAAATAAGGAGAGTCTTTTAGATAGAATAGTTTCCCATATTCAATTATTGTATCAATATTCCATTCCAATTTTACTGAAATTTCTTAACATCCATATAGTCATCTAAATAGTGGAATGATAGTAATGTACTATAAAACTTTCAAAAGACTTGATTCATCCTTACTATATCAATTTGTGCCACACTTATGGAATTTTATGAGTGATTCATAGTCCTTGCATTACAATATGAAATCATTTGGACATTAATGTATTTTTTTAGATATCATGGTCATTATACATATCAATTATTTCACGATGAGGTTATTGTTATTTCTCTATGAAAGGGTTGGGGTCCAGTGTTTCTTGATCAAGGAGAGTCTCTCGTTTGGAGTCTTGGGATTGGGCCAATACAACTTGAGTGTCATGGAGATTGGGTATGTGGTTTGGATCAGTATTGATAATAGAGCATAGTGTATTTATTTTCAGTTTATTTTTTTATATATGATCGTTCCTATGGGTGAGAAAATATCATATGATTTGTATGATTTGATTCAGTATGATCGTAGGTTTCATTCCCTTTATTATAGCATGATTATATTTTAGTTTATTTATTATGTATACTGTAATGATCATCTATGTGAATGATTTTGGTTATTTTCCACTATTATTTCACTTTAAATAGGGAATATAGTCTCTCCAATTCATCTTTTAGACCCTCACTGTTGGTCGGAATCCTCGGGAATTCAGGGAGGCACACTTGAGGCCTTGTGGTGAGCCATAATAGTTGATGTTTCAGGTCAAACCGAGCTGGTTTATTACTAAACTTTATTAAAGGTGTTTGGTTTTATGATTTAGGTAGTTGGTAGAATAGTGGTGTAACATCCCCGGACCAGAATCCACTAACCGGTACCCTGAGCCAATTCATCACAGGACCTCAAGTGCGCCTCCCCATATGCCAGAGTTTACTGACTAGCAGCGAGGGTCTAATAAGTCACATGGGGAGACTATACCCTCTTTACCAGAGTAATCCATAATAGAACACAATATAAATATTGGAAGCAATATGAAACAACAAATAAACACACATAACCAAACATTTCCCAAATAGGGTACAAACCACAAATCAAATACAACCATGACATGCCATACTAGTAGTGTAAGGTGAATAAATCCCAAAATAAAACAAATGGACAAATCTTCAAATGGGTCCTAACTCTAAGTCCGGATCCTTCTCCATGTACATCCCAATCCCAAATCAACAGCTTAGTGTAGGGCCTCTGCCCTTGTCCTAACCTGAAACCAAGAGATCTTCTTGGGTACCCAATGACGGCCCGAGTAGGGTGTGAGTACAAAACTCAGTAGGTCACCACCAACGGTGTCTAAAAAATATCTAGTCTAATATATAGTTCATGAAAGTACAAAATAAATGGTAAGTACATAAAGGAAAAAATCATATGCCATTATATATCTATGGTTTACTTAATTAAATCCTAGTATTTATACCAATTTCATTTTATATTATCTTCATTACTTAATCCATTTTGATCACATGTTCCATGGGTTAGGCATAATTATCATCTACACTAGGGTCTAAGGCAATAAATCATAATGCATATGGAAAATAAATCAAGTCCCTATCTCACTAGGGATTCACATATCACATCAACACATTATCCTCACCTCGAAGCCTTAGTCTGGGTGGAATGCAACCATTAGGGGAATAATGCCTCCATCCCCTTCCCTAACCCATGCATTTGTTGGGTGGATTTTAGAGCCTATGTCTAACTAGACCTATGGTCATAGAACCTCAAGTAAATACACTACTCTACCAATCTGTGTGCACATTCTTATTTATCAAATCACAACAACCATACCATAACACAACATAACATAACCAATGCCATTGGAAATCATCAATCACAAATAATAAAAAACATCATGGGAATTAATACTATGACATAACCCATTAATACATTTACTAATCACAATTTCATAGTCATTTAACCAAATTCCCATTCTCATACCTTAACCCTTTAATTTTATTCAACATCCCCTATGACTTAGTCAATGTTCATCAATGGACATACTTTAACCCATTTAACCCATTTATCAGTTCAAGTACATTTCCCATATATTAACTCATTTAATATTTATCAATTCCCTCATGCAACCATCTACATGTTCTCAATTCACAAGCCATTTCCAATTTAACATGTTCATCAATTCATGTGTACTAATCCTATTTGGAATTTCAACATAAATCATATACCATTCAACACAATCCCATTTAACCCTATTAACCCCTTACTAATACATGACAAACCACCCCTTAAGCCATAATAAAACCTAGGAAAAACATAGACATCCCATATTCAATCCAACTAACCATAATAATGTGTTCAACATGGGATTTATGTTATTACGCATCAATTCCACATGCGACCTTGTCAATTTCTTGGTTTGAAAAAGTTTGCACACCCCATGGGTGGCCCCAAAGTGGTTGAATCATCCTCGATGCATCCCACGAAAATCATGAGGGTTTCATATAATTATTTAGATGACCATTCTACTAAATCCCACCAAAGGCATATAAGGCCCAACAAGAAGGAATCAAGAACACACACTCATATGCACAAATATACTTAAAAACTATGGGGTATAACATTGTAGACCACCTACCTAAAATCCAATGATGAATGCACTCCAAATTGAAGCCATAGATATGGATTCAACCACCCTTTTAAGCCTCAACCTAAATCTATCTAAAAAAATGGATTTAGATCTTCAGATAGAGATAAGGAATAGGTGAAATCCTTAAACCAAAAATAGAATAAAGAGTGGGATTAGCCTTATCGGATCTTCGATCTACAACTGAAGACATTCAAAATGACCAATAAATGAGGGATATTGATCCTTGGGAGCTCATGGAGGTCTTGGTTCATCATTAGGGTTGAGAGGGGAAGAATGGAGGAAAATCCCGAGTTGGGGTTTAAAATTCCAGAGTGGCAATTTTTTTAAATTTTCCAACTTTTCTGGGCCGCACGGTTTACCCACACTGTTTTCCAAACCATCCGCAAACCGTGCAGAAGCTATTGCCTGAAAATAACCCCTTCACACGGTTTCCTAGGAATTCTGCACGGTTTTCTTAACCGTGCACCAACCGTGCATAAGGCTCTATCTACAGCTTCTCTGTTACCTAGGATACTCCGTACGGTTTGCACTAACCATGTAGAAACTATGAAATATGCCCAAGAACTCCCTTTTCGTACTCTTTTATATATCAAACCCCCGGAACACCCCTGATACTTCAAATGAACATGGGGAAACACTTATCTATCCAAAAAAAAGAGGCCAAACCAAAACATAAACAAAAACATACCTCAAGAAAATTTGGGATCTTACAACCTCCCCACCTTATAACGACTCATCTTCGAGACACTCGTCCAAGAATCACCAAGCTTCTATAACAAGAGATTATTCCACTTGGCCTTCCTTTATATTCCCAACTTCCATGTTTCTGGTTGTACATCACAAACCCCACCGAACATGGATCAAGGGAACATACTTGTCCCACAAGTCTTCCTCACCACAAAACAAACTGAAAAGTCATCAAGGATGCATCAACTTCAACCATACCCAACCACTAGAACATAGGAGAGAAATATTAGGCAACATATCCCAACTCAAAACACATGGAAACCTAACACATAGTATTATCATCATGGAGGAACCAATCAACACCCCCATCGGGCCGATCCTATACACAACTCTTGACCCAAATCACTTGGCGCCATTTTCCTATGTTTTCCAACTCTAACGACAACCAAACCCAATATCACTCGAAGAAAACACATGATCCTTCCAACCATATTTTATAAAGATTTAACTACACAACTATATATTCAAATGCACCCAAAAATATCGGCTACTCAACCAATTAAACTTGTACCAAAGCTCTCTACTAGGGCCAACTCACCAGAATGGTGACCACTCGGGTCCTTCCAACTCGAAACTTTGATCATGTTGTCAACCTACAATTTATCTGGTATGGTTCTCTCCACCAATTTTGGTTACTTGGAACCTCCTCCATTGATGAAGGACCACCCAAAATCAATCCAACTTCCCCATCACCTAACATGTTCCAACTCACCACGTCCAAGCATCCATACAGAAATTACCCTACATTGGCATCCATCCGCACCATCGAAACCATTCAGGAAGACATTCCTACACTATCCATTCAAGGACTAAGACCAAATTGAACTCACATAGGTACAACTTCATTTCCAAAGGCACATTTCTCTATAGCATGCACCTGGAGGTGGGTTACTCTCACCATATCCATTCTAGTTTACCACCTCAGGTCTACCCACACCTAACTAGTTTTTCCCAGAACACCCACCTTACACTGATCTTACACTACCCCTTCCTCACCTTCCCAAGGTACTTACTAACTTGATTCCTATCATTATAATCCCATACACCTACTGAGGTCGGTCCTTGAATTACATTATAATTCCATCATCATGGCATTACCACCCTCTAGACCATCATCGGGAATCACCCTTGGCATGACACCACATCACATGGCCAACGTTCCCTCAACTTCAAGATTTCCTAAAACCACACATGGATAAATTACTCGTGTCTAACAGTGATCTTCATTGGAGTTATAGAACCCAACATATCTTACCAAAACCTATTGTCATATCCAAACACACCCTTATATGTCTTCTACGCAGACATCACAAGCTTCATATGGAACCATCATGGGCTTGAAGCCAACACTTGGCTCATCAGTCACCCCATCCAAGTCCCACATTTCCTCTATGAGGAACCTAACATGCACCACACAGGTTTCTCATTGGAATCCTGATGGAATGACATCAAATTTATGTTCTTCTCTCCACATCCCTAACTAACTTATCACTCCCCACCTTAGGAGTGTCGTTACCATTTATGACCATGAGGGATTCCAACCACCGTGTATTACTCCTGATCAAAAGACAAACCCCAAAACATAGACATGGATATCTATCTTTTTCCAAAAATAAGAATATGAATGTCACCCAGTGCCCGTTCTCAGCTTCTGTGAATGGCACCCATGGTGTTTTTGGTATTCGGTCCATTCTGAGGACCTCACCCCAAGACATTGGGGGTGTAAATCACATCCACAATCTCTAAATATACCATTTCCATGATTATAAACTCCATGATGTCCCTAATCTATCCAAACACCTTCATGTCTCTTAGCGTGAGCCAGAGCTTCTCAACATGCCCGGGACGATGTCAAGATGTTGGGCATGCTCGTCACTAGCTGAGGTATGCTAAGATGTTTTCAAAGAACACCACTACAAACTTATCCATTTCTGAAGTCGAACTATAGGACTCCATGACTTGCCAAGGATTTCAGGCTCCCATGTTGAAAGCATCTTATCAACACTTAACCACCACTGCTCAAGTGTGATTTCTAACCAAGTCTCATCACTGCTCCCTGACCAAATTTCAAGGTAAGTGTGAACCAATGTTTTAGGTGGAAATACTTCAAACACATTGCTCAAATTCTAATTATGTGTCCCTGGAAACTAACAACCCAAACACAACGGTCTATCACACCATTCAAACCAACAGTCTCCCACAAATCTACCTTAACTTCTGTATATCCCATCGCCCACTTACTTACCTAACCATGAATCTTGGTTAGTTAACTTCATTAGCCCTAAGGGGGCCTCTACATATCACTCAACAACCAACCCATTAATACAAACATGTTTAGCCACATGTCCACCCTCACCTTGAGTGTCACCATCGAGCGAAGGAGTATAATTGTACTTCATTCACCCTTGTCTCTTCCACTTGAAAACAACTTAAAGACCTCTAGTAATCATCATCCAAACAGGTGAGTCAGAAATCCATGCGATAAAACCTTTTGAAACAAACCTTACCTCTTATCATAAACATTAGGGTTCCCTTATAAAGGATCCAGACACAAATATACCATTCACTAAAACTTGGGGCACTTAGTATGCATTGACGCCACCCCTGAAGAATCTTCCACACTTCATATTCCAAGGTACATGCACCCCTGGGCTAACCTACCACGAGGTCACCCTTGATTTTTCAAAACTATCATCATGTAACCACAACTTGAGTTGCACCACCATCCATCAACCTTACCATGTATCCTTCTATGAAACAATGGCACCATGAAACACTCTAGGTCCCTCTATCAAACTCCAAAACATCCACATGTGTGACAAACACCTAAAATCACTAGAAACCCCATTAGACATTTCTCATAGGCCACCTTGAAGGTTGGATGTTACCAAATCCCTAGACTAGAGTCACAACTAGAAAAATCCATTAGACCTCTCTCTAAACCATACATATCATGACACAATAAATAAATGCTCTAAAAATGAACCCTCACCCCATTACGATGCATGTTATGCCTGATTCACCAAGAAATCATTTACTCTAGGTTTCATACCAAAGGTATACAGATTCATCAGTACTACGAGAAAAAAATCCTCTCTGGGATTCAAAACGCAACTCTCCAGGTCTTTACTCACAAGGTCACTAAGACCCATGCACCATCCTTAGGGTCCAGCATGCACTCTATACGGTCACGAACCAAGAGTGTTTCCTCCCTCACATTATTGAACAATTCCTTGCAACCTAAAGGCCACAACCCTACCAAGTGTTCTGTAAAACACTACCTAAGACACATCATCACTGGCAAGGCCTCACAATCCAAATACAAAGTCTCAAACTAGGGCACTCTCACTGACCCAACCCACACCTACAAGGGTAAAACCGACAACACAGAGGACACCCACCTTTGAACTGAATCATTATCATTTTAAACTTATCATTCACCCGATGCTTCTAAGAATGATCGAGGGGATTTAACCACAGATTGAAAATACCTCACACTATCAACCTTTAACAAAACATCATTCATACTCTATCCCAATGGTCATCATCACACCTATAACACTACCCTCTACCATACCCACCACATATCATGGTCAATATGGGGTAACCAACTTACTAAATCACAAGTCTTTCATCAATACCTCTCCAAAAAAATTCTTCTTTTATAGCATCATTCCTTCCTTTTAGACACATTTCCCATTTCACAACATGTTCAATCATCATTTTAACTCTTTACATATTCATTAGGAAAAACTCATTTACAATTTTACCGTCATTATGCAATCCTTTTTCTTTTAGACACTAAATCAACCTTTACAATTTATCACAACCCAAAATGTTAACTCATTCATAACAATTCGTTATACATGATATTACTTAACTATTTATTTTCATTCCTTTAATTCACTCACTTAAATTACAATCATTAGGCAATATTTTCTTCTGATTTATCAAGGAAGTATAATACATTCTGCTCTCAATGTCCTACACACCCATCCCATGTGTGTGCCTATAATGATGCATTCCACCTATATCCTTAGGTGCCTAAAATGATGCATGAATTCATAACCTCATTCCATTTAGGTCATGAGAAAATATCATAAAACAGTAAAATCATACAAAATGTGCATCACTCAACAGTGAAATACCATTAAACTGTAACAAAAAATATCAAGAACAACAATTTCCACCCAGGGTGACTTGGGTTTTCCCTAAAACATGGGTTAGCTACTCCTAAGAAAGAGATCATTAACAAGGCCCGAAACATTCTAATCTCCTTTATACCATCACCAAATAGTAAGAAAGGGAAAATAACTCCTTTAATACAACTTTGTAACATCCCTCACCCATAATCCACTAACTGGTGCCGCAATCTGTGTTGTCACATGACCTCAAGCGCGCCTCCCCGTACACTAGAGGTTTCCGAATAGCGGTGAGGGTCTAATAAGTCACACATGGAGACTATACCCACTTTACTAGAGTAAGACACAATAGAAAACAATATAAATAATGGAAGAAATATGAAATAATCAATAAACACACATAACCAAATGTTCCCAAACAGGGTACAAACCACAAATCAAATAGAACCGTTCCATTCCCTACTAGTAGTGCAAGGTGAATAAATCCCAAAATAAAACAAATGGCCAAATATCTTAATGGGTCCTGACTCTAAGTCCGGATCCTTCTCCATGTACATCCCGAGCCCAACTCATCATCTTATTGTTGGGCCTCTGCCCTTGTCCTCACCTGCAACCAAGAGATCTACTCAGGTACCCAATGGTGACCCGAGCAGGGTGTGAGAACAAAACTCAGTAGGCCACCACCGACGGTGTCTAAAAAATATCTAGTCCAATAGATATTTCACACAAGTATGAAATAAATAGTAAGTACACAAAGGAAAACTTGGGCGCCATTAGATATCCAAGGTTCGCTTAATTAACTCCTAGCATTTATCCAAATTTTTTTATACCTTCTTCATTCCATAATCCATTTTGATCACTTGTTCCATGGGTTAGGAATAATTATCTTATACACTAGTATCTAATACAATCAATCACAAAGAATAGATAAAATAAATCAAGTCCCTATCTCACTAGGGATACACATATCACATCAATACATTATACTCACCTCGAAGCCTTGGTCTGGGTGGAATGCAACCGTTAAGGGAATAAAGCCTCCATCCCCTTCCCTAAGCCATGCATTTATGGGGTGGAGTTTAGAGCCTTATTGTAACTCGAACCATGGATGTAGAACTTCAAGTCAATACCCAACTCTAACAAGCCACGTGCACATGCTTATTTTTCAAATCACCACAACCATACCACAACACAACATAACATAACCAATGCCATTGGAAATCATCAATCACAAAGCATATCAAACAACATGGGAATTAATACTATGCCATAAACCATTAACAAATTTACCAATTAAAATTACATAGTCATTTATCAAAATTTCCATTGTCACGCCTTAACCCTTTAAGTTTATTCAACAACCCCTATGCCTTAGTGAATATTCATCAATTTCCATACTTTAACCCATTTAACCCATTTATCAGTTCAAGTAAATTTTTAATGTATTAACTCATTCCATATTTATCAATTCCCTAATGAAACCATTTACATGTTCTTAATTCACAAGACATTTCCAATTTTACATTTTCACCAATTCATGTGTACTAATCCTATTTGACATTTCAATATAAATCATATACCATTCAACATAATCCCATTTAACCTGATTAACCCATTACTAAGCCATGAAAAACCACCCC
Source organism: Viscum album (assembly GCA_963277665.1). NCBI lineage: Eukaryota > Viridiplantae > Streptophyta > Magnoliopsida > Santalales > Viscaceae > Viscum > Viscum album. The sequence continues at coordinate 1,881,029 of CAUJRU010000085.1, read as the reverse complement.
TTAAGCCATAATAAATCCTAGGAAAAATGAAAAAATTAAATATTCAATCCAACTAACCATACTAACATGTTCAACATTGGATCTATGTTATTACACATCAATTCCACATGTCACCTTGTCAATTTCTAGGTTCGGAATGGTCGGCACACCACATGGGTGGTCCTAAAGTGGTTGAATCATCCTTGATACATCCCACGAGAATCGTGAGGGTTTCAAATTATTATTTAGATGAGCATTCTACAAAATCACACCAAAGGAATCTAAATCACAATAAGTGGGAAGCAAGAACACACACTCATATGAACAAATATACTTAAAAACTACGAGGTATAACATTTTAGACCACCTACCTCAAATATGATGATGAACACACTCCCAATCAAATCCATAGATATAGATTCAACCGCCCTTTGTATCCTCAACCTAAATCTCTCCAAAAAATAAATGTTTTAGAGCTTCAGATAGAGATAAGAAAGAGGTGCAATCTCTAAACCAAAAAGAGAAAAAAGTGTGGTATTAGAATTTCCTAGATCTTCGATCTATAAATAATAGCACTCCAAATGATGAAGAAATGAAGGATATTGATCCATGGGATATCTTGTAGGTCTTGGTTCGTCACTAGGGTTGAGATGCAACGAATGGAGGAAAATCGTGAGTTTGGGTATAAAATCCAGGAGTGGCAATTTTGTAAATTTTCCAACTTTTCTGGGCTGCACGGTTTATCCACACGGTTTTCGAAACCATGTGAAAAAATGTGAAAGCTGCTACCCTAAAATCACCTCCTTTGCATGGTTTCCTAGGAATTCAGCATGGTTTGCTTAACCGTTCACCAACCGTGTGTAAGGCTCAGTCTATGGCTACACTGTTACCTGGGATACTCCGCACGGTTTTCACTAACCGTGAACAAACCATGAAATATGCTCAGTAACTCCCTTTTCATCATCTTTTCATGTCTTGAACCCCTAGAACACCCCTGAGCCTTCACATCAACATGGGGAAACAATTATCTATCCAAAAAGAAGAGGCCAAACCAAAACATAAACAAAAACATAACTTAATAAAATTTTGGATCTTACATGTGGTCTAGGAATGTGTTGGTACTAGTGATTTATATCTAACTATTGTTTCATGAACACCTTTAATAATAGAAAGTCTAAGTTTCAAGGGAATAGTATTTCTATTATTGGATTTTGTTTTTATGGTTGTTTGATTTCATATATCCATTTGATTATCTCTCCTTCATGGATTTTACGGTTCAAAAGTTACCAAATTGGTAAAATAATTTTGTCTGAATTTTCCTTCATTGAGACACATGTTATGTTATACACCTATATTCTTTTATGAGGTGTATATAAGACCCTTTGACATGTTATACTATGAATATAATTATTTTAATTATATTTTAAGCTTAATTTAATGTTATTATTTTATTGGTATTATGATTAAAATTCTCTAAGGTGGTAAGAGTTTATTGTTGAAATCTCATCGTTTATTGGGATTGTTTATGATTATGCTTCTATTGATGAAATCTTATTATCCATATCTCAAGAATTATCATTTATTTTATTATCCTCAAGTTATTAATGATTTATTAAATTAATGTTACCATTTCCCACTCTTTGGTACTTAATATAATTAAGAATATGTTTTTAAGAAAATTCAACTTTATTTCTCTCTTTAGTCAGAAATCGATTTTATTCAAAAACCATGTTTTCTAAAAATGTTTTCAAAAATGTTTCTAAAAGATTTTTTAAGATTATTTTCATATAAAAAGATTTTAAAAGTGTGTTATGTTTTAAAAAAAATTAAAAACGTTTTCAAATCTTCCATTATAAGTTTTCAAAGCTTTTTTCAAAGAAAAATGTTTATAGAAATGTTTTATTATTAAAATGGTTTTAAATGATTTTAAAAGATTCCTTTATATATTTTAAAATATATTTTCAAAGAAAAAGGTTTAATTTTTTTTATTTTTAAAAACTATTTTAAATGATTTTCAAACCTTCCTTTATATGTTTTAAAAGGTTATTTTAAAAGAATTGGTTTTCAATGATTTAAAACTTCCTTTATAAGTTTTTAAAGGTATTTCCAAAGAAATAGGTTTTCAAAATGTTTTATGTTCTAATAATAATTTTTAAAAGTGAATAGGATATTTTCATCATGAAATGTTTTAAATTATTTTTAAAGCTTACTTCATAACTTTTGAAATTGGTTTTCAAATAAAAGTATTTCGAAAATGTTTTATGTCTAAAAAATGAGTTTTAAAGAAAGGTTATTTTTTTAAGAAAGAATCCAAGTGGTATTTCAAAATTATTATCCATATAAGAGGAAATACTTTTATATAATTTATTCTTTACTAGATATATGATCTAAGTTAACCATTATTATTCATTCTCTGTATGGTTATATGTTTGATGACATGTTGTTTATGAAACCCGTTTCTCTTCCATGGGTTATACCATGATAAAACTCTTATGAAACCTGATTCCTTTCATGTTTTATTCTATTATTAAATGACTATGAAACCTGTATATTTTCCATAGGTTATGATATGATGCTTATGATAGCCATTTCATTTCATGGGTTATGATATGATGCTTATGAAACCCATATCTTTTTATGGGTCATAATATGATGGATGTTTTATTATATTGTAGAACACATATATATGAATTCATTATGAGATGTATGAGACATATATATACCTCCAATTAATTTGGTAGAGATTAATATATAATTAGATAGAAATGTCTATAATAGGAAGTGAACTCAGTTCAGTAAAAGACTTTGTCAGCTAAGATGGTCTTGGGAGTGAACCTTGACAACTAAGATGGTCTTGGGAGTGAATCTTGTCTACTAATATGGTTTGAGGAGTGAACCCATTCCATATTAAGGAAAGGGATGTGACCAGGGATAGTGGTGTGTCCCACCCAGTAGGTGTATCCCCCTGAAGTGCCCTATTATTTTTTTGGAAATGAGACTTTACTTATAGGAAATTATTTTATATGCTTATGTGTCTGCCACAATTACATGTCGTATTCTTATGTCATGATTTCATGGAATATGATCTTTATTACCTTATGATCTATGCCTTATGTTTTGTCAATATTTATTCCATGACTCATGTGTATGATCTTTGATTTATAGGGTATGATATTAAAATGTTATACTTGTATTCTCATACCCTTATGTTCTTGTTATGCTTATGTATCTCCTTTATTTACCCTTACTGAGCATCTGAGATAACCCTTTATTATGTTTCCATTCCACAGGTTATGAATAAAGGTTTTGAGAAGGAGTACTTAAGGGGAATATCTTCGTGAAAAATTTAATATCTTTAACCATGTTAGAAGAATGTTTTCTGAGTTTCCAGAGACACTACACTGTTACGGTCCTCAAACATGTAATTTTGTAATGTACTGAATATTAATCTAAAATTATGTAATATCCATGCTTGTTAAGACTGGGTAGATATAATTGGTATCAAAGGAAAGTTTCAGTCAACCTTTGGAAACTGGTATGGGAAAACATTAGTGAGATCCCTAGGGATATTTATATGGATATGTCTAGGGATTTATCTAAAGGTAAGAATAACGTGTCATATATTAAAGAATGTTTCACAATTTATACATCCTATAAGTGATGTTTCATGATTATGTAGTTTTCTACTATGATAAGTGTTTCTCACACTTTTCTTTCTAGTTTTTGTCAATGGCGAGAACAAGATGAAACTAGGTTAACATTGAATGTGATAAACAATTTGCTGATGAGAAGTCAAATGGGATGATCACTAGAGAAAAGGATGATTTAATCATGACTAATCAATTTCCACGAAACATTATTAACAATGTATACCTTAATCAACTCTCAGACTCAACAAAGAAGATAAGAAAAGAGTTCACTGGGAATTTAGGTAATGGATACCACAAAGGAATGAATATTCAGTTTCCTACATGTTGAGAATTTGGGAATAATCATCCAAGTGAATGACTTAGAGGAACTTAAAGATGTTTTAACTTTGGAAAAAAAGGATACAAAGAAAGTAACTGAAAAGGAAAAAATGAAAAGATTGGTTAATGCATTGAATGAGAATAATGTCCTCCCTAATACATCATCGACAATTTAATGCTTTAAATGTATAATGAATGCACATTATGAAAATCGATGTCCTAAGTGGAAATATCATGAAAAGAATCAACAAGGTGGTATGAAAAAGTTTATATTGCTGATGATGATGAGACTACATGTGAAATGTAAAAGGAAAGAGGTATTGAGTAATATTATGAGGTATCATTGTTAATGTATTAAGGATGAATCATAATAATTTAATTTTTTATGTATTTGGATTCAAGAATTATTTTATATGAATTGTGAAGTACATAAGTATTGTTCAGTTTATTTTTTTGCTAAGGATTTATAAGAATATGTTGAATGGTTTCTATGGACTAGAAAATTGATTTAAAGGCAAGGTAATATTGATGATAAACACATGATTAAGTGAAATTTAACCCCTAATATGTTCCTAATGTTTAGATAATGATACTTGGATAAAGATATTTTAGATAATAATAAAGTAAATTTGATAGTGTTGATTCCCTTGGAACTGATTAAGAATTGGTTGAAAAGTGGTTTATGCTATCTTGGATGAGGTCTGTGGAATTTTTATTATTTAAGGAATATATTAAATAATATTTGGAATAATAAAGCATTCATGTTTTTTATTAGTATTTATGGTAATTTAGGTTATTACCATGTTTCAAGAGAATACATGATAATGATATTCACATGTTTGGTATGTGAAAATCAAGAGTTACATTATGATAGAAGTGGGATTAATTTTAAGATGATTTTGAGAAATTTTGTGAAATTCTTTCTAAAGTTTTGGATTTTTAACTTTCAAAATGGGTATAAGGCTAACCATTTATGTAATTTTTTTAGTTAAACTTCAGATAAGGTTTTAGAGATTAAATTATTATCACGCCATGTGAGGATTTGTGCATATTTGATAACTTGTGATAACCATTTTTTTGTAATGATAGATAAAGATATATGGCACAATTTATCATTATATTTATGGATCTCATGATCTGCTAATGCTTTAGGAATTACAAATTCATCTTAATTTCTTGGAATAAGAGATGAAGTGGAAATTGATTAAGGCAAAACCCAAGGGTTAGATTGTGCTTATGAAATTGAATTAAATCAAGAAAATTTCCTCATGAAAATTATTCAATTTTAGTAGAAGTTTATTTAAATAAAACTTTGTCTTGTTATCATCATTTTTAGGATATCAAATAAATTTTTCAAGCCTCTTTCGGTTATGGCTTTGTGATCATTAACTTTCTCCTAAATATGTTCTTTATCACTCTCCATCAAAGTTAAATTTATCTTCCATATCCATTATTTTACTTTCCACTTATGTTCTCCTATGTGAAATCCTAGTTATGAGTTACTTTATGTAACCATTATGTCTCCCACTTTCCCTTTTAAAATGAAGTTTTAGAATATATTTTTATTATGTGGGTTTCTATGAAAAGAACTTTGAAGTATTAAACCTTTGATAACCCATATGAATTTAGAAGGAAAAAATCATTTTAAGGTAGGTAGAATGTAACACCCCACATTTTTATGAATTATTTTTTTTCGATTTAATTTAATCTTTTTGATATTTTTCATTTCATGCAATACTGACTATAACTTGTGTTATATGAAGGCACCATGTTATTATTGATTTGTACACAACACCAAGTCAATATTTCACCACACACAACAATTATATTATATTGTGGTATAGGAAACACTATTTTTAGCTTGTGTTACACGCAATGATGAGTTCCTTTGATAACTTGCATGACATGCAAGGCCAATTGTTACCAAACTACAATGTAATATTAATATTATTATTAAAATATTATTATAATTTTTAACTAGTCATTGGAATGGTGGTTATGAATAAGATTAATTTAATTATGAAAATATGGTTTACACATTTATATAAGAATAATTATTTGGTGGCCAATTAACTAGAAATTAAAATAAAACCCTTTTGAAAATATAGTAAATCTTTTGTTAGGAAACTCAATTTATGCAATCAAACACATTTTACATCAATAAATTAATTAAACCAAGTTTGATTAATGATTTTAATTTAATTTATATATTAAATATCCAATAAACTCTTAAACATTTATATTATATTTTTTCTATATAAGAGATAAGAAAAAAACCAATTTTATGCATAAAGATATATATTTTTTTAAAAGGTAATTTTACCACTTTTTAATGACACACCTATTTTAAATATATTTTTTGAAAATTTTATAAATTATATTTGATAAAATAAACTTAATTTTTTAAATCTTAACATACAAATTATCTAAAGGTGAATCTGTTTTGGAGAAGTTTCATTTTTTGGATGAGTAGTGAAAAATACTGAATTTTAATTGAAAACTACATTTTCTTCTAATTTATTTACATAGTTAAATTATATTTTAAACTTGTTTTAGAGTATATTTAGATCAATTATACATATATTAAAAAAACTAGGTTATTTTGATCAATTTCACATTGAAACTGTATATAAAATCATTTCAAACTTTTAAACATTTTTACTTTAAAAACTTGTTTTCTCGTCCCATCTACTGAATTAATTTTAAAATAATTTCTACCACTTATGTAATTATAATTTTCAAAAAAAATATTCCACATTTTTAAGAATAATAATTTATAATTTATATTAATTTGAACTTATTTTTTTACAAAAAATATTAGTGAATGTAATTAAAATTGATTAAAATAATTAAGGTAAAAACAAGTTTACTTAGTGGTTAAACTTTAACTTAAGTGGAAAAATAACCTATAAACATGTCCAAACTAAATTGGATGACCATATTTTGACCATATTCTCCCTTTTATATAAAATGGACCATTATTGGAGTTACATTATGTAAGGGATACCTCTCAATAGTGTTTACTTTTTATATTTATAAGAGTCTCACTCTTCCACTATAAATGGGCACTCACCCCCTAACTTATTCAGTCCTCTCAAGCCCTTTGAATCATCCAAAACATGAATAAATAATCTAAAAAATCACCTTAATTCATCATATAATCGTCCCTTTTTGTACAAACCAATTAATACATCCCTTGTGCAAACCAAAATGAGTTAACCAAAGAAGAGGTAACGTCCTTCAATAAACACTTTTGTTTTATTTCTTTATGCACCCATAAATTATTATTATTCCATGATTATATAATAACCTTAGAATCCTAAATATATTAATATGTTTTTATGTTAAGGTTAAGATCTAATATCACACACACTTCCACCAAATGAGATACACAATCATCATTCGTGTGTACGACGAACCACCACCTCACGAATCGATGTCGTTCGTTCTTCCATTACCACCTATAAAGTTTGGGAATAATGATGGACTTATTGATTTTATATGATATATATATATATGATATTTATGATGTATTTATGAATCTTCAATTATTATATAATACATAACTTTATTCATTCCATTTTTTGGGAACGCGATAACTTCGTTTGTGGACGTGTGGACTACCACCTCTTCAAAGTGATGTGATCCGTTCACACTTTACATAGAATATATTAAGAATGATTTTAATAAAAATATGTGTTATATATGAAAGAAAAATTATAATGGAATTACTATATATATATATATATCAGTGTGTGTTTCATTTACTTTTATTTCTTTCAATATGAGAATAAAACAAAAACAACGTCCATGCGTACATACGACCTACCGTCTCCATAAACGGTGTATATCATTTCCTATTTATATAAATTATAGATTATTATAAATAAATATATAATAAATATATATGATATTTATTTATTTTTATCATTATGTAGATGATTAAATCATGATATAATTAATAGGACTAAAATTATAATAAATCAAAACATATACAAAAATCAAAGGAGTTATTACCCTAAACGTAACTTTAACATGTAATTGCTAATAAATGGGTAATAAAAATTCATAATTAAATAATATATGGTCTGATATTTAATAATATGTTTATTTGGTATATTTATAATAAATTATACTTATTATACATGATTTTTGAATGTGTGCGAATAAATTCAACACTTAAGGTAAGGGTTTCTTCATCTCACTTTTATTTCTATGATATATATGCTATATTCACAAATTATTCTTTTTTTGTGGTGTATATACTGAACTATGACATTTTATATCATGAATTTCGTTTATTTAATGATATTAAAAGTTTTATTTGATGTTATTCTTTCTCAGATCTCCTGATTCAAAAATTACCCAAGTATTAATGGTATTTCTAATCTCACTTTTATTTCTGCGATACTTATGTCTTATTCACCACTTATTTATTTTGTGTGGTGTATATACCACCCATTAATGTATTCTAAGATTATTATTCTTAAATTTATGGGTATTAACATATCCATTTTATTATCTATCTTTTAGGGATTTTGTAGTTCAAAGGTTACCAAATCGGTAAAATAATTTTGTCTCAATTTTTCTTCTTTGAGACACATGTTATGTTATGCACCTATATTATTTTATGAGGTGTATATACTTCCCTTTGACATGTTATATCATGAATATTATTATTTTTATGATATTTTAATCATTATTTAATTTTATTATTTCTCGGGTATTAGGATTCAATGTCTCCAATGTGGCAAGAGTTTATTGTTACAATCTCCTTGTTTATCAGGATTGTTTATGATTATATTTATATTAATGAAATATTATGATCTATATCTCAAGAATTATCATTAATTATATTATAATATTTTTATTAATTATATATTCAACTAATGGTCTCATCTTTTCAATCTTTTTTACATAATTTAATAAAGAAGTTTTTTAAGAAAATCTGACTTTATTTCTCACTTCAGTCAGAAATATGTTTTATTAAAAAACCATTTTTACTAAAAATGTTTTCAAAATTTTCTTTAAATTAAATTTTAATCTTTTTTTCAAGGAAAATTATTTTAAAAGTGTTTTGTGCTTTAAAAAAAGGTTCTAATTTTTTTTTCAAATCTTCATTTATAAGTTTTCAAAGCTATTTTAAAATAAAAAGGTTTTCATAAAAGTATTGTCTTTAAAAGGGTTTTAAATGATTTTAAAAGCTTAATTTATATTTTTTGAAAGATATTTTCAAAGAAAAAGGTTTTCAAAGAGTTTTTATGTTAAAATTTGTTTTAATGATTTTCAAATCTTCCTTTATATGTATACGAAGGATATTTTAAAAGAAAATGATTTCAATGAGTTCAAAGATTCCATTACAGGTTTTCAAATCTATTTTCAAAGAAAATGGTTTTCAAAATGTTTTATGTTATAAAAAGACTTTTTCAAAGTAAAAATTATATTTTCATCAAAAATTGTTTTAAATCATTTTTAAATATTACTTCATAAGTTTTTAAAGTGGTTTTTAAAGAAAAGGATTTTGAAAATGTTTTATGTCTAAAACAATTATTTTCAAAGAAAGGTTATTTTCCTTAAGAAATGCTCAAAGTGATCTTTCAAAATAATTCCACATATAAGTTGATTTACTTTGAAATATTTTATTATTTAATGGGGATATGATCCTAGGAAACCATTCTTATTCTTTCTATGTATGGTTATGATTTTGATGATATCTTATTTATGAAACTTGTTTCTCTACCACGAGTTATAACATGATAAAACACTTATGAAACCTTATTCTTTTCATGGGTTATTCTATTATGAAATGACTATGAAAACTATCTATTTTCCATGGGTTGTTATATGATTTTTATGATACCCATTTCATTTCATGGGTTATGATATGTTTTTTATAAAACCCATCTCTTTTTTATGGGTCATGATATGATGGATGTTTTATTATCTTGAGACACACATATGTATGATTTCATGATGAGATTGGTGGGACCTATATCTCCCTCCAATTAAATGGGTAAATATTAATATCTCGTGAGATAGACATGGCTAGAATGGGGAGTGAACTTGACTTAGTAAAGGACTTTGTTCGATAAGATGGTATTGGGAGTGAACCTTGACTACTAAGATGGACTTGAGAGTGAATCTTGGATTCTAAGATGGTTTGGGGAGTAAACCCATTCCACTATAAGTAAAGGGAATGACTGGGGATGGTGGTGTGTCCCGCCCAGTAGGTGTATCTCCCATGAAGTTCCCTAATAAGTTTTGGAAATGAGCCTTGAATTATAGGGAATGATTTTATATGCTTATATGTCTTCCACAATTCCTTATCTTATTCCTATGTTATGATTTCATGGTTTATGATCTTGATTCCCTTATGATTCATGACTTATGTTTTTCTAATATTTATTCCATGGATCATGTGTATGATCTTTGATATGCATGGTGTGATCTTTGAATGTTATGTTCATGTTATAATACCCTTATGTTATTGATATGATTACATATCTCCTTTGTTTACCCATACTAATAATTTAAGCTCACCATTTATTATGTTTCCTTTACCTAGGTTATAAAGAAAGGTTTTGAGTAGGAGTACTAAAGGGGAATATCTTTTTGGGAAAAATTGAAGATCTTTTACCAAGTTAGAAGAAGGTGTTCCATGTTTCAAAAGACACTAAACTGTTATGATCATTAGGCATGTAATTTTGTAATGTGATGAGAATTTCATGGGGGATGGGGGTCTGGGTGTGGAGGGTTCTAAAAGGAAACTCCTAGAGATTCCATTTCTAAAAAGTTTGTAATATCCATGTATGTTAAGTCTGGGTCAATATACAAACCATTTAATAGGGGTACACAACGTGTAGTGGTGACTCAGGGTGCGTTGGGGGTACATGGCTGTGTAGGGTGCATGACTAGACTCCATGAGATGTACATAGTTAATGTCCATGTATTGTGCTTGTACAGACCTAATGTGGGGGTACATTGTTGGTCACCCTTTGTGGAGTACACGCCATACAGGGTGGTACATGTTGTGTAGTTTAGTGATGTACATGTAGAGTGGGGTTAAAGTACATAGTCAGGTACCCATGTGGGGTCACACGTAGTATACTGAGGGGAAAAATATATGTTCCTCATAAAATTACATGTTGAGTGGCTGGGGGAACATGACCAGGGAGGACCCTTGCAGGTACATGTCATGTACCTAAAGTACGCATCATATACTTTTTCCTACCTTGACCTATTTTTCCTATTTTCCCTTGATGTTTGAATTGGACTTTTGAGTCATCCATTATGATAATTTTTATACATAGATCATGATGTTGGAATCCTTTCAGTGCTTATAGAAAATCTAGATGGTGTTTTTTGGGTGAGATTTTGTAGGATGATTCTTCTGGGGATTGGTTTCAAAATCCTTTAGTGGTTTGGGTTGTGAGCTGCGAAGCTTGAGTGAGGGTTGTGAGATGCGAGGCCTGAGTGAGGGTTGTGAGCTCAATGATTGGCTTAGCTCAAGTATTCCATGGAAAAATATTTTTAGTTCATTTGGATGGATCCTAGAATGTGGGATTGGATAGTACCTTTGAAGAGATCTTGGTTTGTCCCTGTCCATCGGGACCGGTTGCTCGAGGTTAGAGTAGTTGAGGTTTAGATCTTAGGTTTGAGGAGACCATAGCTATTGGAGCTTTTGGGCTAGGTTGACACTATGAAATTACAGTTTTGTTCGGAAGTTATTAAGCTATTGAGAAGTGTTTTAGGGTATATTGAGGATTCCCTAGTGGGATCATTACTGACCGAGTGATCAGTGATTATTGTAGTTGGTTGTTGATAATGAATGTGTGGCATGGTGTTATTTGGATTCCCTTATGGGAGAGTTACTACCTATGGATGGGTTATTTTCTGGGAAGGTGGGATGAGGTTTTTATTTAATGGTATTTTCCTTGAGATTTTTCTTGGATGAGGATCCCTTGTTGGGTACTGCTTTTGAGGCGGTCATAAGGACTGTTTTGAACACCCTTGTACGCAAGCTCTATTTTTGGATTCTCATTGGATGCGTTGTTGATCAAGGATCATTTGGAGGCCAATGAGGGTTTTTTGGGATGTTTTGACACTAGGTGTGCCCTGTGATTTTGGATTTTTAGAGGAACCCCTCATAGAGATTCCTACACTTGTTGTGGCCTTTGGGACATTTGTGGATCTATGTATGGGAATAGAATGGGATATTAGGTACAATAAGGTTTTCCTTAGTTATAAATATCTTTATGAAGTCACCCATATGATGGAGGGATCCCCAAATTCTGGTTTGTCCATGAGGTGGTTCAAGGAGATGATGTGGTGAATATTTGTTGGATACTGAGATTTAGGGTACTGAGAGAGGCCCCATGATTTATTGGCTGAAAGTGGATCAGTGATTCCTGTTCATGTGTTTGGATGCTGGGTTCAAGAGTTGGATCATCCCATGTTTGTTTGACCTTTAGAAAATAGGTTTGACATAGGTTCTACTCAAGACTTTGGCATAAGGGGGAGACCCTTGGGATATCTTGGATCGAGTATCAACTATGAGTTTTGATCTAGTTCTCTCCTCCATTGGCTGGCTATGGTTAGATGATCTTAGGGAGATAATGGTTAATATGGATGGGTGAAACCCCCCTCTAGTTGAGTGTCTGCCCTGGCTAAAGAGGATTTAGGCTTGTGAGGTGTCAGGGTACTCCCAGAGTGGGTTTTTTATACATTTGATGCTTTTGTGCTCCAAGGGACATGAATTTTTTGCACTCTTAGATTATGTATAGATACCACTGATTGTTGGGTCTATAGTTGGTGCCTGATTCACTCCGCAATTCCTTTAGGGTTGAATAGTGCTCTAATTGTCTTGACCTAGATGTTTATGTCTCATTTTAAATCATGTTATTGGAGTCCTAGAGCCTGTTAGAGGAACTTTTTCATGTGTATGCCTATGGTTACACCATGTGGTTTGGTATTCATGCCTTTTCATTTAGACATATTCAAGATCCCATGTGGATCTAGGGAACACACTGATTTCCATGTGGTGGGGTGGTCTAGGTGTTGTAAATCCTCTTAGGAGGGTAGAGAGGGGGTATATTTACCTCGAGTGTCAGGCTAGAACTCGTGGTTGGCTATTTTACTTGTTTATATTTTCCCCCTTGTGTTTTATATTTTTTCTCTTTTTTTTCAGTTTGTTGGACCCTCGATGCTATAGTTGTTTTCATAATCACAAATAATGTCTACCTATAGATTCTACTCTTTCATGCTTTTTAATATCACTAAGATATAGTTGTTTACAAGTGTATTTTTACATGCATTTTTGGATGTCACTTAGTTGTGTAATGATTTGTGTTAGACATAATCTTCATAAGATTTTTAGATTTCAAGTTCGACACACCGATGTTGGACACACCGATGTTCGACACACCAATGTTCGACACAACGATGTTCGACACACCGATGTTTGACACACCGATGTTCAACACACCGATGTTCGACAGACCAAAGATGACACACCGAAGGTGACAGACCGATGCTAACAGACCCAGGAAGACAAACCAATGAAACTGACTCACCGGTAGTCATAAATGAATGTTTGATTTTTATTAATTCAAATTTATTTCTAACAGTCATATTTAGACAAATTAATGTTTCTGACATTATTTAATGTTGTCTGTATGACTATCCATATATAGTACGAGGTGCATGCACGTGCGAAGATCATCATGACTACTGGACCTTAAATTATAAAAGGATTACAAGCTCAATCTAAAATGGAGAGCTCTGAACCCTCTAGAAAAAAAAGGCTGAATGTGCGAATATGAAAGATATTGAAAATAGAAGAACTTGAAGTTTAAATATACAATAAGTCTAATATTAGAAGCTGCATCATGCTGAATCCCACTTAACACCTTGACATCGAAGATCTCAACCTCTACACACCTGGAAGCTAGATTACAGAGACTACGATACTCTGTTTTGGATCCATTTTCTAGAAGAGGAATCGAATATCATTTTCTCTTCATCCAATGAGTCCAAAGATTTACTGCATAATACAAAAAGTTTTCTAAACTCTATATTTAATTTTATAACTCTATTGTGTTCTAGTGTTTACTTTTCGAGCTGTGTGTATATCTTTTTGTTTCACACACACTACCTCCTGAGCTTAACTGAAGGGTACTAAAATATCCTCACACTCAATCCCTCTCTACTCTTGTATCCCACATAGAACTATGGAAGAGACCTTGTGTGATATGTTTATTAGTTTTTCCCATGAATAACTATATTAGAGGTCAAGTGTGACCTGGAAATCCCTGTGTGCTATTGTGAACCCTGATCTAGGGTGTGGATCAAACGTTTGTTAATATAAATAGGTTGGTGACCAGTGATCACCAAGTGAAGAGGACTAAGTCTCAGCTTGAGACTGAATCTCTTGTTTTAACTGTTGTGCTATTTGTTTCATATTTTTATCTATTATGTATTAAGATAAACTAAACTTTGATAGTCAGTTTATCAAGTTATCTGTTTTGATTAAGTAGATTAGCTTCAAAAGTTTGACTAATCTTTAGATTGGTAAAACTGAGAACTAATCAATCTTCTGAGAAAGTAATTGAACTTTCAAGACTTTTATAAATTCACTAACAACTGAATTTGATTTTATTTCAATAGGGGATGTTATTTTAAAGATCCAATTTTTAATAGAAATGTATATAGATACTCAATTCACCTCCCTCTTGAGTGATCTACTTTGACCAACATTTGGTATTAGAGGAATTAAAAGTTTTATTAGTTTTCAAATCTTTTCAACTGTGATTATAGTTGTTTTTCAAAGATCTCAAAATTTCTGGTATTTTTTTAATTTTTATCTATTTGAAATTATTTTACAATATGTATTATGGAAAATAGATTAGAAGGATCTGCTACCAATATACCACCTTTCTTTAATGTAACTAATTATGCTCAGTGGAAGCTTAAAATGAAAATGCATCTAGCAAGCATGGGATTTGAAATCTAGGATGCTATTTAACATAAATATAAAATTCCTGAAACTGCGAGAAATACTTGTTATGAATCTACCAAGACTGCCTATAATAATAATTGAAAATAAATGAATGATCTGTACTGTTCATTGGGAGATTAAGAGTTTAACCGTATCTCTACTTGTAAAACTACACATGAAATTTGGGACATTCTATCTATTTCTCATGAAGGAACATATAATGTTAAAGAAATTAAATTAAATACTTATGCTATTAAGTATGAAAACTTCAGAATTAATCCTGATGAGTCAATTTTTGATATGTATCTCAGGTTCAATGAATTGTGAATACCATGATTTCCTTAGGAAGAGACGTAACAACCAAAGATCAGATCATACATATTCTTCGATGCTTACCAGAAATATGGCATGGAACGTTTGTATCAATCAAAGAATCTTGCGATATTGATAAAATAATAGTGAAGGAATTGATTAGGAAATTAATGGTGTATGAAGAGGAATTAAAGGAAAATCATGAAGTGTATGAACCAAAATGAAAGTCTATAGCCCTCAAGACAACTGCTAATAAAATTAAAGACAAGAAGAAAGTTCATGCTTCTATTGAAAGCTCAAACAGTGATAAAGTAGCTTCGAACAATGATGAAGAAATGGCCCAGTTGTCTAGAAGATTCAAGAAATTCTATTGGATTTTTTTTCAAAAATCCCAATTATAAAGGCGATTATGATAACAAGGGAAATTGAAAAAAGGATTGGAAGAAAAGTGATAAATCAAAAGAGATCATTTGCTACGAATTTAAAAGGAAAGGACATGTTAAGGCTAACTGTCCAAAGATGAAATACAAGAAAAATTATGAAAATAAGGATGGAAGGTATAAAAATAAATGAAGGCCACTTGGAGTGCCTATGAGGATCACTCAAGTGAATCTGAATCTCCTTAGAACGAGAAAGATAATTTGGATAATATGTGTTTTATGACAAACACAACTGAGGTAACCTTAGACTCTCCTATACATAATTATTATTATTATTATGAAAGTGAGTCTGAGAATATTACAAATTATGAATTATTCGATTATTGAAATACGTTATAAGAAACATGTAATCAGTTGAAATATAAGTATAAATATTTGAAGAAACAACATGATCTTACTATGAATGTTAACTCTGAACATACAACTAAAAAAGAGAAAAATGCTCAACTGCTCAAGGAGAACAATGAACTAAAAATGTATAATAGGCAATAAAAGAAAGACATAGAAATCTATACAAATGGGGAAAATACTCTTACTAAAATTCTTGGTTAACAAATAGCTCCTAAGTATACTTCGGGGATAAGATATCAACCAGGACAAAGGAATTTGTCCAAATCCCGTTTTGTAACCAAATCTGGAAAATCTTCTACCTTTTTCAAAAACCATAATTGTACAGTAAGTTCTAGTTCCACAAAATCTTTTACTGTATCTAATTCTTCAGGACCAAACAGAGTTTAATTTTCAAACACTCTATATTCTGCATATTGGAAACCCATAAGACAGTTGTGGGTACCTAAATCTTATATTACTAATGTATGTGGACTCAAATAAATATGGGTACCAAAGTCGTTTCTTGGATAACTATTTTGTAGGTAAACTACCTAAAGAGCTCCTGTAAAAAAACTGTGGTACATGGACAGTGTGTGTTCAAGACATATGACAGGAGACTATTCAAGCTTTAAAAGTCTTATCAAGATTGATGGATGACATGTCACATTTGGTGACAATGGTAACAGAAAAATCATCGGCCTAGGCCAGATTGGTAACGCTAACTATATTTCAATTTCTAAAGTATAGTATGTTGATGGATTAAAGTATAACCTGCTCAGGATATATCAATTGTATGATCACGGATTTAATGTTAAATTTAAAAATGATTCATGTCATTTTTTTGATGTTAAGAATAATTTAGTATTTACTGCTCTTAGAATCAATAAGGTATATGCTATAAATCTGGATACACTAGCCTCAAAGAATGTCTCTTGTCTAAATGCCTTTCACAAAGAGTCTTGGATATCGCATAGAAGACTAGGACATTACAACATACACTCTCTTAGAACGTTAATTAGAAAAGGCATAGTTAGAACCTTATCCAAATTAGATTTTCCAGACAATAAGGTCTGTAATCCCTGTCAAAAAGGAAAGCAACATAAAATCTCTTTAAAACTAAAGAAAGAAGTAACTACTTCTCAACCCCTTGAGTTGGTTCACATGTACTTGTTTGGACCATCTAGAGGTTCAAGTCTCAATGGGAAGAACTATGTTTATGTTCTTGTAGATGATTTCTCTAGGTACACCTGGACCTTTTTCCTAGCTCTTAAAAGTGAAGCTTGTTCACATTTTACCATGTATGCTAGGTCTATAGAAAATCTATGTGATTTTAAGATTAAATCCTTAAGAATTGATCATGGATGGGAGTTTGAGAATCAATATTTTGAAGCCTTTTTCTCACAAAATAGATATAATCATAATTTCTCTACACCTAGGACACCTCAACAGAATGGTGTGGAAGAAAGAAAAAATATATCCTTATAAGAAATTTGTAGGACTATGATTCATGATTATGATCTACTCATTTATTTCTAGGCTGAAGCTATTAATACAGCTTGTTACATAATAAACAGAGTCTTAATCATACCCATCCTTAAGAAAACTCCTTACGAGTTATGGAGCAATAGGAAATCCAAAGTAGGTTATTTTAAAGTGTTTGGATGTAAAGTTTATATTCTGAACACTAAAGATAATTTAAAAAAAATTTCCTCCAAAGGTGATGAAGGAATATTTCTGGGATATTATACATTAAGAAAAGCCTATAGAGTCTTTAATAAGAAAAAAAAATGTGTGGAGGATTCTGTACACATCAAGTTTGATGAAGCAGATCCACCTGAGCCAAATACCTCACTAGAAAATATTGATGAGGATATGTCCAATATGGACATTAATGATAAAACCTCAGATTATCATATGATGGAATCTGTGAAAACATTCAATTCTGGAAATTCTTCAGATCCTAACCATAGTGAACCAGATTAACCTGACCAACATGAAATATCAAGTCTTACCTTCTCTAGACCAACCAGGACCCTTAAGAGTCATTCCATAGATGTTGTTGTTGGAGATTTAGATAGAGGAACACAAACAATAGATTCCTTGAGAAAATAGGTTGAATATCAAGATTTCTTTTCACAACATGAACCTATAAATATCAATGATGCAATCAATGATGAATTTTGGGTAATGGCCATGCAATAAGAACTTAACCAGTTTGAAATAAATAAATTTTGGAAACTTATAAATAGACTGAAGGATACATTGACCATAGGAACCAAATGGGTATTTAGAAATAAGGTAGATGAAGCTGGAAATATAATTAGAAATAAATATAAACTAGTTGAGCAAGGATATAATCAAAAAGAGGGAGTTGATTATGAAGAAACATTTTCACAAATAGCTATACTTGAAGCAATTAGGATCTTACTTGCCAATGCAACACACTTGGATTTTAAACATTATAAAATGGATGTCAAAAGTGAATTATTAAATAGTTATATAGTTGAGGATGTTTTTGTTGAACAACCCCTAGGTTTTACAAATCCACTTTTTCCAAATCATGTGTTCAAATTATCAAAATATTTATATGGTTTGAAACAAGCTCCAAGAGATTGGTATGAAAGGTTGAGTGATTTTCTTATTTCTAAAGGCTTTATAAAATGACTCATAGATCATAATTTATTTATAAAAATTATTTCTAAATAAGTTTTAATAGCCCAAATATATGTAGATGATATTATCTTTGGATCTTATAAAAACTATTTATGTAATGATTTTTCAAAAATAATGCAAAGTGAGTTTGAAATGAGTTTAATGGGAGAACATAAATATTTTCTTGGATTTTAAATATTTCAAAATAAAGAAGGTATTATTTTAAATCAAAGTAAGTACACTAAAGATATTTTGAAAAGATATGTATTTGATAGCATTAAGAGTACTGAAACCCCTATGAGTTCTACATGTAAGTTAGATATTGATGAAAATATAAAATCAGTTGATCAGATTTCTTACTGAGAAATGATTGGGAGTTTGCTGTACTTAACTTCTAGTAGGCCAGATATTATGTTTAGTGTGTGTATGTGTGTGAGATTTCAATAAAATCCAAAAGAGTAACATTTACATGCTATTAAAATAATTTTCAAATACCTCAAGTATACAACTTATTTAGGACTATTCTATCATAAAGGGAAACCCTTTGATTTAGTTAGATAATCATATACTAATTTTGGTGGATGTGTGTAAGATAGAAATATTACCTCTAGAACATGTCACTTTTTGGGAAAGTCAATAATATCATGGTGTAGTAAAAAGAAAAATTCAATTGCATTATCAACTACTGAAGCAGAATACATTTCTACTAGAAGTTTTTGTGCACAAATTTTGTGGATAAAACACACCTTATTAGACTATGGATTTAAATTCAGACATATCCCCATAAAATGTGACAAAACAAGTGCTATTAACATTTCTAAGAATCCAATTTCTCATTCTAGAACAAAGCATATTGATGTGAGACATCACTTGTTGAGAGATCATTATCAAAAAAATGATATACCTATTGAATTTATTAGGACTGAACATTAACTTGCTGATATATTCACTAAAACCATAAATTCTGAGAGAATGAATTACATCATACATGAACTAGGAATGATAAATCAGTAGGATCTTGTCAAACTGATCCTTGTAACCGATCTTGTCAAACCGATCTTTAAAATCGATCTTGTCAAACTGATCCTTGAAACTAATCTTGTCAAACCGATGTTGTCAAACCAATCCTTGAAACCGATCTTGTAAAAACAATCCTTGAAACTGATCTTGTCAAACCGATCCTTGAAACCTATTTTATCAAACCAATCCTTGAAACCGATCTTCTCAAACTGATTCTTGAAACCAATATTGTCAAACCAATCCTTGAAATCGATCTTTTCAAACCAATCTTTGAAACCGATCTTGTCAAACCAATCCTTGAAACTGGTCTTGTCAAACCAATCCTTGAAACTGACCTTGTCAAACCAATCCTTGAAAAAAATCTTGTCAAACTGATCCTTGAAGCCGATCTTGTCAAACCGATCCTTGAAACCGATCTTGTAAAACCAATCCTTGAAACTGATCTTGTCAAACCAATCCTTGAAACCGATCTTGTAAAATATATCTCCTGAAACCGATTCATTGATACCGAAGTTTTTAAGGACTCTTTTGTAATTTTGTCTATTTTAAATAAAATAATATTGTTTTGGTATTATTTTTTCCATGTTTAAATTTTATACTTTATGATTTATAATCTTTAAATGTTATACTAAGTCCAATCCATCCCGACCTTTTACCTTCCAACCACCGTAAAGCTTTATACCCTTTGTCACTCTACCTCTCAACCCTCATCCTCAACTCTTTTGGAATTAAAGCCTCGATATGGAAAGGACCAAGCGCACTATAGAGGACCCAATAAAATCACTATCTTCTATGTGACAGAAAGGTGAGTCCAGTGGAACTGCAAAACCGAGCTTAGAAACCCAAGTGGTTACAGCTGAAAAAGAAGTGTCTGCTGAGTGGCTTCTGTCAGGCAAGTCATTTTTGTTAAAAGTACTAGAATTTCAAGGGTGGCTGAGCTAGTTTTCTAACAATTAAATACCTTATTATCCCTAGATAGTGCATTAATTCTATCAACATTTGAAGATATCTCTTGATGAAGCTGAGGCAGCAAGAATTAAGTCAGTAGTAAAGGGAAAGGAAGTAGCTTTTTCATCTAAAGAGTGGGGTGAATTATTAGAGATGTCTCATGAAGAAGTCTATGATGATTATCCAGGTAATATTCATCATTCCTCTAATTTGTTCTCCTATGAAGATTCTATGAATGATCTAACTGGTAATGGAGAATATAGGAGGACTATTGCAAGTGAGTTTGAAGGAGAAATAAGATTATTGTTTAAGTTTATTATACATCAAATCTTCCCAAGGAAGGGAGACTTCTCTATCATGAAGTATCAGGATGTATTCCTTATCTATCATTTGAAACATGGTATAAAAGTGAACCTATGCATGTTTCTCATGGTGCGTTTATCACTTCATCTCCATCTTACATCCTACCAGACCAAAGGATCATGTTGATCCAGGTCTCAAACCGGGAGAATAACCTATTTATTCTGAGGAGGAAGATGATCCTGAAGTGTCAAGGGTAGAAGGATCTCCTTTTGATTATAGGAGTGATCCTGACATTGCTAAAAGCCCCAAGGACGTGTCTTATGGACCTGCTAGTCCACCTTTAGACTTACCCTTGAGAGAATCTGTGTTAGGTGATAAGGATGAAGAAGATACCGAGGTTACTGGTGTTGAAGGTTATGTGGGTAAATCAGATGAGGAGTATGATGATGATGATGATGATGATGATGTTGATAAGGAAAAAGGAGGAAATGATGAGCATGTAAGTGATTCTTTAAAAGTGGGACAATAAGTGGTGGATAGATCCAGTGATGAATCTGTAGATAGAGTAGGTGATGGTGTTGAGCATGTTGAACAGGAAGATGTTGCTCATAGAGATGTTGGACATGAGGATAGATCACCCCATCCTAATGATGAAAATCAAGATATCATTCAGGAATTGAATGAACTTATGGCTGGTGTCCCTGAGGAAGAAGTTGAGGATCAAGTGCCTCAAATTGAGGAAATTCCTGGAATAGGTGAAGTGAATTGAGATCATGTAGAACTTGATGTTCAGTTATTTCTTGTACCCAGAAATGTTGTCATGGATAGAGGACTAGAAGAAGAAGTTGATGAAGATAATGTTGTTCTAGAGTCTCAAGGAAGAAGGATCAAGATTGATAATATTGAGCCAAGAGACTAGACATGTACTAGAGAGTGGAATAATGGTCCATGATACATTCTTTTTGGTTTGGAGTATGACTCAGATGAGGAGAGAGTGCCTCTTCCTCCTGTTCCACAAGTCCAAGCTGAACCAGAACCCGTTGCACCTATTTCACCAGTTGCACCTGCAGCAGTAGATCCAGTAGCACAGACCGTGCTGAGTGACTATGTCAATAAGGCTGATTTGGAACAATTCAAAAATGATATATGTGAATTAGTGAAAGACTAATTTGGATCTATAAGTAAATCCTCCACTTCAATAGGTATTTCAGATGCTGATGCAATAAAGATTGGAAGAATAGTGATCAAGGATATTCAACCGAATCACATTACCACAATAAAAACCATTAGTAGGAACAATACATTGCTGAGAGAGGAAGTAAGAAAGATGATAAATGAGTTAAATTATCTAACCTATGACTTTAAGACCTACTTCAGTGGTGATATGGAAGTTCTTAGGATCTTGGTGACTAATCTACTCAGTGTGGATATGAAGAAGTTGAAACAGGAGGTTGGGAAAATGTTAACTAACCCATCCAGTTCTAGAAGTGGGAAAGGTGTTGTTTTTGATTTGGAGTCTCTCAAAGTTGTGATGAGAGAGGAAATACAACATATTTAGAGTGTTTTAGACAAAGAAACTCTCGAAAATGTGCATTGAAATACAGAACTCGTGTAAAATATGTTTAGGCAATGTACCAATGAATTCTCTGCTACTCAGAAATAGATTCAAGAAAATGTGGATAAGTACTTTACCACGATCTATACCAATCATGACCTCATAAATAGCTTCAAGTCTCTAGCAGAGAATCTCAGAACACCTCTTATCACCGAAGCCTTCAAGAAGCAAGTTAATCAATTGAAGGAGTTTACCCCTTTGCTGAATAAATTCACGGAAAATAAGGATGACTTCAAAAAAGCTATGCAATATGATGGTGAAATCATTAATCATTCATCAATCTTCTTAAGCCATAACTGCATGTCCAGGCTGAAGCCATTTTGGTCCCTCCGGTAGCTTCCATTGGTACTGCCTCTCAAACTCCTACTCCAATGACTGTCTCTCAGGCTCTTTCATTGATTTTACCAATCATTATAGAGAAAACTCCTAGTCACATGTCATCAGAAAGAAGGCATAGCCTTACAGAAAATGTACCTACATGTGTTTTTCTGCCAGGTGTTATCTTCAGACCACTTGTACCCTCTGCCTATACCAAACCATCTCATCATACTCTAGATCCTTCAAATAAAAGAAAATCCCCTCAGAATCCAAACCCTTAGTGATGTATTTCATTTTTGATAGATATTCGATCTTTTTGTTTATCTTGTACTTTTGTTTACATCGTAATGGAAATATTTATGTTGTCTTTCATTTATGATATTTTTTGTCTTATTTTCTAATTGTTTTTTTACTAATCCAAAAGGTAGAGAAAAGAAGAGGCATAAATTATTAATCTAATAAGAGGCATACATTATTAATCTAAGGGGGAGAAATTCTGGCAAAGGACACATGGCATGTACTCAACATAATATATTTATTGAGGGGGATCTTTGTTTTAAAAACTCAAACAAGGGAAAGCTTATGTTATATTGCACAATCTCATTTAGTGATGTATGTTATGTCCACTTATTTTTTGATTCCTCATATTTTTATGTATACCATAATTTGTGATTATCAAAAAGGGAGAGATTTTTGGACCCTCTATGCTATATTTATTTTCATAATCACAAATAATGTCTAACTACAGATTCTACCCTTTCATTCCATTTAATATCTCTATGATATAGTTGTATAAAAGTTTATTTTTACATGCATTTTGGATTTCACTTAGTCGGGTAATGATTTGTGTTAGACATACTCTTTATAGGATTTTTAGATTTCATGTTCGACACACCAATGTTCGACACACCGATGTTCAACACACCGATGTTCGACACACTAATATTCGACACATCGATGTTCGACACACCGATGTTCGACACACCAATGTTCGACACACCGATGTTCGACACACCTCTGTTTGACACATCGATGTTCAACACATCGATTTTTGACACACCGATGTTTGACACACTGATGTTCGACATACCAATGATTACACACCAAAGAAGATGACTCACTGATAGTCATAAATAACTGTTTCATTTTTATTAATTCAAATATATTTCTAATTTTCATATTTAGACAAATTAATGTTTCTGACCTTATTTAATGTTGTCTGTAGGACTATCTGTAGACAATACGAGGTACATGAATTTGTGGAGATCTTCATGCCTACTAAACCTTGAAGTATAAAAGGATTACAAGATCAATCTAAAATGGAGAGGTCTGAACCTGCTAGAAAAACAAAAAGGCTGGCTATTCGAATATGCAAGATATTGAAAATAGAAGAACTCGAAGTTTAAATATACAAGAAGTCTAATATTATAAGCTGCATCCTGCTAATGATTGTTTAACACCTTGACATCGAAGAGCTGAACCTATACACACCTTGAATCTAGATTACAGAGACTACAATACTCTGTTTTGGATCCATTTTCAAGAAGAGGACTCGAATATCATTTTATCTTCATCCATTGAGTATAGAGCTTTACTGCACAACACACATAGATTTATAAACTCTATCATTACTTTAATAACTATGTTGTGGTCTTGTATTTACTTTTCAAGCTGTGTGTGTATCTATTTGTTTCACACACATAGCCTCCTAGGCTTAACTAAAGGATACTAAAATATCCTCACACTCAATCCCTCTCTACTCTTATATCCCACATAAAACTCTGTAAGAGATCCTGTGTTATCTGTTTATTATTTTTCCCATGAATAACTGTGGTTGAGGTCAAGTGTGACCTAGACAACCCTCTGAGCTATTGTGAACCCTGATCCAGGGTGTGGATCAAAATTTTATTAATATAAATAGGTTGGTGAAAGGTGATCACCAAGTGAAGAGGACTAAGTCTCCGCTTGAGACTGAACCTCTTATTTTAACTGATGTGTTGTTTGTCTTATATTTTTTTCTGTTATGTATCTCTCACATTAAGATAAACTGGACTTTGATAGTCTCTTTAGAAAGTGTTTATATCTATTTTGATTAAGTATATTATCTTCAAAATTTTGACGAATCTTTAGTTTGGTAAAACTAAGAACTAATCAATCTTCTGAGAAACTAATTTAACTTTCACGACTTTTATAAATTCACTACAAACTGACTTTGATTTTATTTCAATAGGGGATGTTATTTTAAAGAACCAATTTTTAACATAAATTTTTATAGATACTCAATTCACCCCCCTCTTGAGTGATCTACTCTGACCAACACAGTTGTTATTAGTTTCATCTAGGATGGGAATATCACATGTTCGTGCACTTGTTATGAAAATAAATTATATGATCACCATTGGGGGTGGCCTACTAGGATTTATTTCTCACACCTTGTACGTGCACCTAAATGTGCATGTATAATTGATGTCTTCTTTCAGGTTGGAGCACTGGTTGCATAGTAGATGGGGTCAAGGTCTATTGTTACTTGATCGAGCAGAGCCACTCATGTGGAGTCTCAAGATTGGGTTGGTGCAGCTCAAACACTGTAGAGACTATGTATGTGGTTTGGATTGGTGTTGGTAGTAGATATTGATGTATTTTATTTTATATTTATTTTTTATATGTGTTTATCCCAGTGGGTGGCCTATTGTTGTACGTTTTTCGTGGTTTGAGTCTGTATGAATGTATAATACATCACATTTATTATATCATGCTTACATTTTAGTTTATTTATTATGTGTAATAGGATGTCCATCCATGTGTATGAGTTTGGTCATTTTACATTGTTATTTCACTTTGACTAGTGGGTATAGTATCCCCTATATACCTTTTAAACCCTTGAGACTGGTTGGTATCCATTGGCATTTAGGGAGTCATGCTTAAGGAATTATGGTGTGCAAAATTGGGTGATGTGGTAGGTCAAATCATGCTAGTTCATTACAATATCAAACAAAAAATTGGAATTATTAACAATGTCTAATTTTTTTATGCTATGTTTGATATATCTTTTTTAATTAATGAATTAATATAAGTCATTATTTTTATGTGAATTGACTAATTCCCCCCTTTTTTTTTATATTTCATATGGTAACATTAATATTACTAATTATATGTGTTTAACCTAGCATAAAAAAAATTATCCATGTTGTAGATTGAATTTTTGAATGTATGATCAATCAATTTGAACTTACAATCAATCGATATGAACATACAATTAATTAAACTACATGAATTTATATTTTTGGAAATATGAAAGAACATACTACCATGAATTATATCAATCTACCATATTTTTTTATTATTTTAAGTCTATTTTATTCTATTATCATGATTTACTGTTTATAAATACCTAATTGATTTTTAAAGATCCCTAAATATAATCCAAATCAATTCTCTTATTTCGAGACCTAAATATAGCCTAATTATGATCTCTCCTTGTTAACCAAACCCTATCCTTCCAACATTGAATTTCTATTGAGTGTAGTCAGAGGGAAGTGCTCCCTTAAAGATATAGCTCTGGAAGCCTTAGGTTCATCCAAGATATCCTAATAAAGATTTAGTAGAACCATAAAACCCTTGAAGCCACATCTATTGAATCATGAAGTTTTCCTAGAAAATGAAGTGAATTAAATTTTTTTTACATCAAGTCAATCCTTAGTATGGATAGATTTGAAACAAAAAGTCTGGAAAAAATGGTTTATGGAAAAAAATGGACCCTTCTATCCCTGGATAGTAAATGAGTTTTATTTTAATATGATTTTGAAGCTTGTAAAATATGGGGCCACATTATGACAACCATTGATGGTCAAGAATGTATATTCTCTTTAACTCTATGGAATGTACGGGTAGGAGTACCACATCAAGGTGAACATGAGGATTGATAAAGTTATTTACCTATCAATAATCCTCATTTTGAGTTTGAAATAGCTATAGAAGAGATAAATGGTGATATAAATCCTCTAAATCCAAATGCTGTTGAGTTCAATGGTGAGTGAAGACTACTGCTTAAATTCATTCAACGTTCAATTTTTCCTAGGAAAATATATTTTGGTATTGTGAGGCATCATAACTTACTATTTTTATATCTGATAGTACATGTAGTGTAGATAATCTTTCCTAGATTCATTATGATATGTATTGATGTATTAATAAATAATTCATCCAGATTTAAATCTCTTCCTTATCCAAAGTTTATCTCAGCTTTATTAGAACTCAAGGGACTTTTTCCTCAGGGGGAGGAAAATTCTTCTATATCTAATTGTATTTTTTTTGAATTAAACTATTTACAAAGTGAATGAATATTGTATGGAACCCTTATAAGAAAATGTTTCTTGAGGATAAAAATAAAATATATGAGCAATATAATCCTATAAAAAATCAAACCATGCCAAAAGAAATGGTGGTTCTAGGTTTGGAACTTGATAAAGTTATTAAGGATGATTATTATTCAGGTGGAAGTGGGGAAGATGTGTCAGTTGATATTAATGAGGAATCCTTGAGGTCTTATGAGAAAATAAATAATTACTCTCCTTTTCTAGAAAATACAGGGGATACAAGACTCATGGAAGAAGTAGTAGCTCCTGACGGGGATGATATTCTTGAATATTCTCTTTTTAGACCTAATATCCATAATTTTGATAGTAATGATAATGGTAATATAGCTACAAGAATCCCTATAATATTTGAGATAGTGGGAGTACCAATATTTGACTCTACACTTCCTAGAGAGGACAAGTCTCCTGAAACCTATCTAATTAATTCGGTAAATTTTACTCCGAACAGTGGTTATGGGAATTATCATAATAGTTTCAGTCCACCTAAATATGATGGACATTCCATACCTATTTTATTTGGTGCTTTATATAGAGAATAACATGCTCCCTCCTTATATATTCCTTTTGAAGAAGGAATATTGAACCTCACAATTGATGATGTTTTTCAAGATATGTTTGGTCATACTCCTAAAATACCAATTATTCCATCTACCCCGATTCACATCTCCGATAAGTCAATGATAGGTGATCTAATATATGATTCATTTACTCATATAAAGATTATACTTGTGTAATTATATGATAATTCAATTCATAATATTGATAGACCTAAGTTTAACTCATTATATGATGATGGACCTATGCTGAATCCCTCAAATGTGGCTAATTGTGACTCCACCCCTATCCATATTCCATATCATCTAGCTAATTATTTCTCTTCCATTTCATTAGAATGATTAATTCAATTCAAAAATTATTTTTTGTACGTATTGAAGGAAATCGTTTTGAGTATGGGAATTACTGGTGACATATATTGAAAAGGGGAAATTGCCTTCACTATTACTAGTGTTGTTTATCACATTTATCTGATGTTGTTTCTAAAAATTGTTCACATGGATCATGAGATTGAAAGACTCAGAGAATAGGTTGGAACTCTATAGTAATATTTTCTAGACATGATTCTTAAGATGGACCAAATGTATCTTAATGTTCAAACCATTTCCTTTAGAACTCCTCCTCCATCACCTGTATCTATTGATGAGGATCTCATTCGAAGGATTGTACATGAGGAGATTAAGACACTTTTAGAAATTTTTGATGAAGCTATAAATTTGATGCATATGGATCTTTCTTTTAATGGTGAAAATTTGTTTGATATGATTTGGGAAGAGACTATTAAGACTACAAAAGGCAAAGAAACTATAAAAGGTGTCCTTAAGTATTATCAGATCCAAATCATGACTAAGTTTGATCTGAAGAATTTTTTTAGATATTTGGATAATTATCTTTAGATTCCTCCTTTAATTTAAGATTTTATGTCCATAGTGGATTTTTTTGGTAATGAACCCTTATTTTGATCCATTTATGATTGAAAAAGATGAATTCCTATAAATCATGGAGTATGGATCTAGAGTTATAACTGATATCACTAAAATTATGGATCCTTAACTTTTTTCTACCAACAATTTGATATTAAAACCTCTAACTATTACTATGACTAGTTTTTTTACTTCTACCAGTCTAGATTTGATAGCTCCCATAGTTCTTTTTAGTCTCTCTCTCCATCTTACTATCCAGTAATTAGTCCTGTCTCTAAAGAGATTCTGATTATTGTAGATCCTTCTTCTCCTCAATGTACAACAATAACTTCTCATAATCTATCTAAATACAAAGGAAAAGCATCGCTTGATCATTGTAATGGTGATAAAAAAATGAAATTCGTTGGAATAATTTTGATGAGTTTTCAAGTGAATAAAATTTGTGGTCGTTTCAATCAACTCCAATAATTATATAAATATTACTATTGTAGGAATGCCTATAAATAGGAGTGTATTGGAGGATATGGGAGGTGATGCATTTGTAACTCAACATGTTTGAGATTTTTCTCTCCCTAAACATATCATTCTAACAATTTGTAATTTATTAGAGATTTATAGTTATAAGGAATCCATGTTAGTGTTATAAATTTATTAGAACATTTTTTATTTTTTATTCTCTATGTATGATTATGGTATTGATAGAAGGATTCTAGGGATAGGAAGAGAAATGAATCTGATCCATTGGATAATGGGATTCTGGGTCTAGGAAGATAGAGGCATATCAATCATCATATTGAGGGCTTCCATGGTATTGGAATAAAGATACATTTAGATCATCATATAAAGGGATTTTCTAGTAAGGAAAGATATACGTGTATAATATGTATTGAAACTATGGATATCTTAAGTCATGATTTTTGGATTCCTTAATTCTCAAGGTTACAGAGTAGAATTACTTTTTATAAAGCATGTAATTCATTCTTACTATTACAATATTTTTTTACTTATTTATAAAAGTTTAATATTCCACTATACATTTACTTTAGAAAGTTAGTTATTTACATATAATTATACTAAACTATTTTATCGGTGTATCTGATATCGATAACAACTCTTATATATTCGATTTTTTGGATCCCATTTTAACATTGATGATTGGAAAAATTCTATGTTTGATCTTTTTGACTAAAGTGGTTTTGTGTTTTTTCTTAGTTTAAAATTTTAAACTACAGATTGTTGGACCTTTGATGCTCCTTACAACGGACCAAGATACCCCCTAGGCCCTACACTCAGGTAACTAGGCTCTTAACTAGGCTAATAAATTGGGCCGAGTATCGCGGATATCTCCTCGGTTGGTTAAATGACAGCCAACCTCGAGTTTGATACTCTAGTAAGACAAAATACCAGAGAAGCTCCTCAGTTGGTCAAATGAAAGTTATCCCTGGGTTCGATTCTCCATGAAGGAAAAATAAATTCCCAACTAGCTAAAGGAGATATCCATGATACTCATACCAGTTGAGTGGACTAGTTAGGAGCCTAGTTACCCAAGTGTAGGGCCTGGTGGTATCTTAGTCCATTGTCAAGAGTGTTAACGGTCTAAAAAAGGCGCATTTTTAACAAACCTACACCACAACCAGGTTGTATTCTGGCCACACCCTATACCAAACATTTCTTTGGACCACGATAAAATAGGGTTATTAAGTTGTTTTACCCTAATTTTTTATAAACTCATTTTACACTAACATGTTTTTTAAAAAATAGTTTCTATATTTGATAAGATGGAAGGTTTGATTTTTTTTACATTAATAAATATAAATCCCAATAGACCGCCTTTTTATGTGAATAATTATGAATATTAGAGAGGCAAAATGATGATTTTTTTATCAATTATAGTTTGGATAACTTTGTCATTCTATCTGGAGTTTATAAGATTCTAGATAAGGTAGTTTCTACTTTTACAAATCATAAAAAACAAGAATGTAAATTTAATTATAGAGTCATGAATAATATTTTTTATTTTATGATAAGAAGTATTTATAGTCAAATTTCTTCATGTGAAACAACTAAAAATTTGTGGAAAAATTTAGAGGTTACTCAATTTGGAACTTCTAAAGTTATTGAAACTAGAAGAGCTATGTTGAGAGATGATTATCAAGATTTTTTATTTTCTACATAGAGAGTTAACAGCTAAGTTTAATCAAAGATTCATGACCATTGTTAATAGTTTACATTCTCTTGGAGAGAAAGATATAATGGATGTGACCGTAGTTGAGAAAATTATTGAGGTTATGCCTAATGAATGAGAATCTAAAATAAAAACTTTGTATGATACTAGAAGGATTAAAAATCCTACTCTATATGATCCCATTGGTACCCTTATACAATACAAAGGTTGAATGAAAAGGGATGCAAAAAAAATGAAAATAAAAAATGGAGGATTTACTTTGTCAACAACAAATAATGCTTCTATTAAAGCTCAATGTGCTGAAAAGGTTGTGGAAACATCTAAGATGAATAAATTTGTTATTGAATCGTGTACTAGTTCATTGTAATAGACTGGAAATGAGTTGGATAATATTTATAGAAGGATAAATAATTTTGTTGGAAAAAATACTTTCGGTACAGATATAAGAAGAGACAAAAAAGAGTGATAAGAAATAATATTATAAAGTAATATGTTATGAGTGTAATAAGGAAGGACACATTAGACCTAATTGTACTAAGCTTAAAAAACTATAATAAAGAGAGGAATTATGATTGGAATACTAAAAAGTATTATAAACACAAGAGAAAGAAGAGTCTGAAAGATTGAGACACATGGAGTGCAAGTGGAGGTGATAGTTATTCAAAAAAATATTCAGAAAATGAAAGTTATGAATAGAGGAATAATGGTTTATATGTAGAAATACAAAAGGAGATAAAATTTCTCATGAATAAGAATTGAGGTTTTCTAAATTTCCTGATAATAAAAATTGTATAGTTTCTAAAAAACATGATAATGCTCATGTGAAATTTGTGAAGGAAAATTCAAGAATTTATAGTTTAACAATAATAGAAATATCAGATATTTCCAAAGAACTTGATAAGAAAATTTTTGAACATAATACTATTTTAAATATCATGAAAAGTCTATTTCTGAGAAAACTAGTTTACAAACTAATTTTGTAGAACATTGTATGAATACAAGTTCTACTAAGGAGAAAAACTTAGTTGTAAAACTATGATATGAGATTTATAGTTTGAAGAAAATTTTATCTATGTTTAGCACTGGAAAGGAAAACTTTGATAAAATATATAAACAAATTAGACCTTGTAGTGTTATTTCTAGAATGTGTTTTACTAACAAAAAACCTATTTTTAGAAATAATTACTCCGTTCCAAAAAAGTGCGCCATTTTGTAAAAAAATCCAAAGTGGTGGACATTGGAAGAAAAAATGTTATTTAAATAAAGTTTAGTCTTTGGGATATAAAAAAGTGTATTTTTAAAAATAAATGACATCTAACGAAAATAATAAAGTAGGAAGAATGTGGATACCAATGATTTTACTTTATGATAATACCAGGCCAAAGAAGGTTTGGGTTCTGAAACACTATTTTTAAAAAAAAAATAAGGAATGTGTCAACAATAAGAATATTTGGTACATGGATATTGGTTTATCTAAACATATGACTCACAATAAATATTTCATTAAGAAGATCATAAAGATGAATGTTAATAAAGTTACTTTCATAGATAATTCTCAAGGAGAAATTATTTGTATATTTAACACTGTTTTTCTTATGAAAGCTTTAATTTAAAATTTTTTATTTGTTTGAGGACTTCAGAAAAACCTTATTTGCATAATACAATTTTTTGATGTGGGTTATCTTATGAACTTCAGGATCAATAAATTCACTATTAATATTTCTAAAGAAGAATTTATTCTTTCTACCAATCGATATGAGAATGTTTATACATTAAACTTAGAAGACCTTAGAATCTAGGATCTACTATGACTTATTTTAATGGAAGTGAAATATTGGTTATGGCATAAAATATTAGGACACTATAATACTATAACATTATCCAAATTTTCTAAGAAAATATTTATTAAGGATCTACCAGAACTTAGGTTTGATACTTCAAAAGTCTATGATCCTTATCAATTTGGTAATAAACATAATCCTATCATTAAGTTTATTAGTGAAGTCTCAACTTCTAATGATTTACAGTTAGTGCAAATGGACTTGTTTGGTCCTACAAAATTTGAGGTATTGGTGAAAAATACTATGTATATTTTTGAATACACTAGATATACTTGGGTCTACATTCTAGAAATAATATTTTAAGCCTTTAATTGTTTTAAAAATTTTATAGGTGGAGTTAAAAATGGGAAAACCACTCTTTGATAACTATTTTTAGTGATCATGGTGTAAAATTTGTGAATTCTAATTTTGAAACTTTTTGTAGTAAAAAGGGTATTATACATAACTTCTAAGCACCTAAAACTCCACATAAAAATGGTGTAGATGAAAGAAGAAATAGAGTTCCTCAAGATATTATCAGAACCATGTTTATTGAATACTCAGTTGCTATTTTTTTGGGTTAAGGTAGTTAGTACAATGTTTTGTACTAGAAATCAAGTTTTAATCAGACCTTTTATTAATAAAAATCCTTATGAGTTGTGGACCGGTAAGAAACCAAAACATTCTTAGTTTATTTTTTTAAAATATGGAATCTATGGGGGTGGCCTTTTAGAACCCTTTAAAACCAGAAACCCCCTCCCCATGAAGAGGTCATCTAGAGAATCCCCAACCAAGAAAGATCTATTTCCAGCTGAGATGGCAGAGCGTCCCATGGGGTATCAACCTGATTAATGATGGTTCGACATAGAAATCTGTCAGCTAGGTGGGTTTCGCCCTTCATCCCACCCAGTGAGACACCGCGTGACCTGGAAATGTGAGTATAGCACGGGAGGTATAAATTACCCCAAGAGCAGGCTCCCATGAATTGAACCCCATACCTCACCAAACATTTTTGTTGTGTACCTCAACCTTGTACCATTGCACCATCACCGAAGCGACATTCAAACGTGCTATATGGGTAACGAGGTATAGGTGGGCATCACACGACACTTATTTTGGGCCCAAACCACCACCTTCGGACCACTCGCCCCAGCTAATTTTGAGTGTGATGGGACTCAATCCCGATCCAATTTTATTCTCAGGGAGTGGCTGCCTTACACGGTACCACAAAGATAACCCTGGCCGACCATCAATGTTTTTAGATGCAAAGAATTCATTATGAATACTAAATATTACGTTCACAAATTTTCTACCCAATATAACGAAGGAATATTTTTTGGTTATTCCACAACAAGTAAGGATTATATAGTTTTTAATAAAAATACATTTACTATTGAGGAAATAGTACATGTTATGTTTGATGAAACTGATCATTTTGTTTTCAAAAAACCCCAACCTACATCTTCAAATGTTTTTTCTAAAATTGATTTTTAACCTATTTTGTAAATTTGTTATCATGAGAGGATAACTAGAAAAATATATTTCTGAATTTGTACCTCAAGAATATTTTCATCCTATTATTGAATAATAGTGTTTTGAAAACCCAAGAAGTTAGTTTATTCTTAGGAATCATCCTAATGATAATATTATTGGTGATGTAAATCAACTATTTAGAACTAGAATTTATTTGAGAAATAAAATTGAAAATTTTACATTTTTATCTCAATTCGAACCAAATACATCTAATGAGGATTTAGGTGATGAGGATTAGACAAATGCAATGCAATATGAACTTAATGAGTTTTAAGGGAACCAATTTTGGTCTTTGGTTAGACAACCTAAAGGTACTTTTATAATTGGAGTAAAATGGGTTTTTTCAGAATAAGTGTGATGAAAATGGAGTAACAGTTATAAATAAAGAGATACATGTTTATAATGTTTGTAATAAAGAAGATGGAATATAATATGAACAAACTTATGCTCTGGTATATATACTTGTGGTTATTTCTATAATTCTAACATACGAATCATTGTTAAATTTCAAACTATTTCAAATGGATGTGAATCATGCTTTCTTTAATTTTTATATCTCAACATAAGAATATAAAATATCTTCTTAATAAATATGGAGATGAAAACACTAAAAGTATTAGTACTCATATAGGAACCTCAACTACTTTAGATATTGATGAACCTAGAAAACCAGTTGATCAAAAGACTTTTAGAGGTATGCTTGGTAGTGTAATTTACTTAATAACTAGTTATCTGGATTTAATGTTTTTCTGTATGATTATGTGATAGATATCAAGTAAATATAAAAGAGTCCCATATTAACTATGTAAAACTATTTTTTCATTATCTTAAAGAAATTATGGATGTAGGGTTATTCTACTCTTATGGAAATAATTTTGATTTAAAATTTTTTTTGGATACTGAATTTGGTAGATGTAGAATAGATAAGAAAATTATATCCAAAATAGGTCCTTTCATAGAAGAATCATTAGTTTCTTTCGCATTGTAAAAATCAATATCGAGTACCAATTTCCACTACTAAAGCTGAATATGTAGCAGTTAGAAGTTTTTGTGCTCAAGTGTTGTGGACGCAACACACACTCATTGATTATGGCATAAGTTTTACTAAAACTCAAATTTTGTGTGACAACACAAGTTCCATTTCCTTAAGTAAAAACATAGCACATCACTCATGAGACAAGAAGATATATATAAGAAACCATTTCCTTCAGTATCACACATAAAAAAATAGATATCATTTTACAATTCATCACAATACAAGAACAACTTGCTGATATTTTTTCTAAACCTATTAGTTCCTATATATTTAAATATTTTAAACAAAATCTAGGAATGATCAATATCAAAATATTATTCATATTTACTTCATGTTTAACAATATTATTACATCAATTAACTCCTTCTCAAAGGGGGTACATATGCTTTTTTTTTCTAAAACCATTAGTTTTCTAAAACATTTGGTTTTATAAAAACTTTTGTTTTCTAAAAACTTTTTTTCACTAAATTTTTTAGTTTTTTAAAAAGTTATTGTTTTCATATAATTAAATTTTTCAATGTCATGAACTTTATAAAATTTTTTGGAATCAATTTTTTATAAATATCTCGATGTCAAAGTTTTATAAAAATATATTTTGGAGTCAAAAATTTCCCCAACATGAAAATTGTTACAAAATTTTTCCAAACAAAAAATTTGTTATAAACTATATCATAATCAATTTCTGTTACAAAAAACCGAGAAGAACTGGTTACTCATATAGAGAAAAAATTTCAACTTTGAAATGTATTCCTATAATATTTTAGTTTTTTTACTAATCTATATCTTTAATTTAACCATTTTTTACATATTATTTTAGTTTTATAAACATTATTCTTTTATAAACATAAAATGTTTTTCTAATTAGATTATTTGTTACCCTGATAATAATTTTTCATAAAAAAAATTTAAGAGTTTAGAATTATTTTTGAATAATTTTTGGATTTAATATCAATAAATAGATTAGAAAAGGATTTTTAATCTCCCCATTTGATTTTCTAGAATTTGAACCATCATCCTCATTCCTATATTTAAGGGTGGGGTATCTATGTCCCACATTAGTTTTTAGGATTTCACTCTCAACCCTTAGGACCCTCCTTCTTCATAAGTCCGATTTCATTGGCATTAATATGATTAGAATCATCAATAAAAGCTTTGGTACAAGTTTGATTCAGATGGCCTTTGTATAAGACTTCATGAAAAGATAAGTAGTTAGATAAAGGATGCTCGCAAGAACATATTATAAAAATTATGATTCTCTTCTTAAAAGGTAATTGATTTTCAAGGTTAGGGGAAAATATACATCCAGAAATAAGAATTTTAAAAACATTATCCTTATATATTAAGATATTTTCATTAATTTTTGTCTCTATTCAATCAGTCAAGAAAGCATTAATGACTTCAAATATTATGATATTTCATTTCTTCATCAATAAGATATTATTCAACTTTATAGAAGTTTTCCAAATCAATAATCAGTTATATGAAGTTTGAGAAAAACTTTCTTATATTAGTGAAGATACTATGATTTGGATGATGCTTGAGTTAAATAAAAAGATAATTTTTTTTGTACAAGATGAAGAAATCCAAGTATGATGATGAAACATTTAATTAAAAGGAGGTAATAAAATAAAAGAGAAAGGTTGATTCTTCACCACCAAAAATATAAATGAAACTGAAATCTATGTCAGATGAAGAATTTAAGATACTTATATCACATAAGGAATAGAAGAAACCAGGGGATCCTATTTTTAGATTAGATAAAGATGTGGCTGTGGAACAAAATACTCAAACAACTAATGAGTTAAAAGAATCGAAAAAGAAAAATGAACAAAAGAAAATATTTTCTGAGGAAATAATGATATAAAGATTATTAAAGTGATTTGAAAGAGATTATGAAGATCCAACTTTGTAACACCCCGACCCTAGTTACCCATAGTTAGTGCATTATTTTACTATATTGTAATGATCACAAGAAAATAAAATCCCAATGTAACTATAATTTTAGTAGCTTTAGAAAAACTAGACCCAAACATATGTTTTACATTACATCATGAAATGAAAAAAAAACATTGTATCTCCTTTGAAAACACTCATATTCATTATATTATCCCTGTAGGAAAGTCATAATATACTTCTTCACATCCTAGGGAAAAATGAAACATAAGAAAGCGGTGAGATCAGATGCCTGGTAATAATAAAAAATATAGGGAAAGATCTCACCAATAATCATAAACTTTTACGGAAAGGTATAAAACTAAAAAACAAGCCTTTTAAATTTAATCTTCAACATAATATGGCAAGAATAAATCAAATAATTCCACTTAAACATTCACATGTATATTATACTTGTCGAATAATCACCTGTGATGTCAATAACTAATCTCATAATGAGGAGTTCATAATGATGGACATCATAACCATACCGTCAAGGCCTTGTGTTAAGACCATACATAAATGGTTAAAAACCCAAACTATTTTATCTCATGATACCTATAGATACATCAAGGGGATATAATAGGATCCACCCAACACTTAATAAGTCTAATTCATTCCTCATATGAAAAGGGAAAAACATAACATAAACATTCATATTAAAACTAGCATATGAAATGTTAATACTTTAACCTTAAACCATAAATGGTATAAAAATAGAACATATATAGTCAAACATATCATAAATCCTTCAATACAATATGGAATATTTTATAATAATAAATCAACCTCAATTAATTATAAAATCCAACAAAGGATTTTGATATGAATGAAAATAATCTAATAATATCATTAAAAAAATATTTGAGAGAAATATCTCTTTTTTACTTTGAAATTATTTAAAAGACACATAATTATAAAAGAAAAAATATCTTTTGAAAATAAACTTATAACATTGTAAGGGAATCTTCAAAAAATTAAGGCATCATGATGGAAGAAATAACTGCCCTCACCATATAAGTTAAAAACATTCTTTCCTTAATTTGTTAAAAAGGTCACAAAGTACCTCATTTGGAAAATGATGAAAAGTTTCATATCAAAATATGTTAAAAAAAGTCAAAAAATGGGTAAAAATTAATTTAAACAATTTTTGATAATATTTTGAATTACATTTTAAGAAACATGCACATGGATGATAAAGATGACATAGTAGATACTTACGTATAAACAACATCGGATAATAATGAGAATGTGAAATTAACCCTTACCTTGTAATTTCCTTTAGTAGAGGGTGAGTTAACCTCCTATATAATGTTTAAAGTATGTTTTTAATTTATAAAAGAACCATATGAAATTTTTTGATATCATATATGATCCTTTTAAATCATTTTGTTAATAATATTTTTGTATTACCATTGTTTTGGGTGTTAACTGCTTTGTTTTCCCATTCATATTTTGTCATGTAAGTCATGTTTGTTATGCATATAATATATTTTATTCATATCCAAAATGATATTAAGTTAATAACTAGGATTTTTTGTCATCATATAAATGTTATAATCATTCTTGAATGGTTGACATGGAGAATGAATCTCATCGCACAGTGGATAAGGTAGGTCGTACGTATGCACAAGCGACGATATGGTTCCCCTGATGGTTAAATGGTATGAAATTTGATGGTATATTAATTATAAAGAATAATTATTATGTTATATTTATTATTTATATCCATTATAATCATCATTATACCCATCCAAATAAAGTAGTTTTGAATAAAAAATAACACCACGGTGTGGAGATGGTAAGTCGTACGTACGCATGCATAGTGATATTGTTATTCATAGGATAGATAAAAGGAGGAATATGATTGTATCATAATCATAATAAAATATCATCATGTATGTGATACTGTATTTATTAATTTATTATGTAAATAACATAGGAAGAGGAAGTATAAGAATAAAATAACATTGAAAGAGTTGATAAAACAATATCTCTTTTTTAGGTATCTTCTTTTGATTTGAAAAAAAAGGACTCCTTAGGTTTGTTTTATTACCAATGTATTGCCTCTAGGATTAATTGAGGAAGGTTTGGGGGAGAATTGGGTAGGTTTTGGCTGAGAAAAAGGGATTTATAGGTGTGAATAAAAGTGGAGAGATTCCCTTTTATAAGAGAGAGGAGGGGAACTTTAAGAAACTTCAAAACTATTAATTTATTATAAAGATATTTTCAATTTAAAAAAAGATTCAAAGTAATATATTTATATGATAAGATGATTATGGGTCGAAATGATCTCAAAATATGATTTTTAGACATGTTAGGGTTACAAACTTAACCATATCTTTTCAGTTTAACCCTTAGTTAAACAATTTAACTTTTCTCGTGTTTAATTTTATTTTTATAATATAAGGTTAATATAGTTAATATAAAATTAAAAAAAAACATAAATTGGATCCTTTATGACATATTTAATACTATACAAGTTATTTGTATGAACCTTATATTTTTTTTACTTTTATATAATTTAATAAAATATTATTTATTTTAAAATCTCATTTATGACAATATTGACACTATTCAACATTTTCATTTTTAAAAATATCAAAAAAACCTGATAAATTGGAAACAATACATTCAATATGTATCTAACATGTCTAATGTATCTATAAAGTATATGTATGTCACTAATTAAGTCAAATTATATTTATTTTAATATTTTTAATATCATTTATTTAATATTTCTATTAATAAAATAATTTCTGCTTCACTTTTGTGTCATTGTTAATAGAAATTATTTAATCTCTAAAAATTATAAATAAATTACTATGATATAGATAATAATTTTATATTTATAAAAAATATTTATAGTCAACCATATCACTTATATAACCTCATATTAAAAATGATATAGTTATTAAAATTTGAATATGACATTTTTAACTCTTCATTAAATAAAATATAATAAATGTCCTGATCTAACACAAGTTTCTTAAAAAGGATCATATTTTTGACCTAACATTATTTTTTCTGAAAAAACTTATCCAAGGAAATTAGGATAATTATTAGGGCAATTTTATATTATTATAATATTATTTTTACCTTTAATTTCCCTATTTATCTTTAACCGCACTAAATAAAATTCAAAAGTTACTATTCACTAAAAATTATTTTGATCTTATTAGGCCACATTTTTCATACTAGTTATAACCATTTATGGTTTTCAATTCAATTCATAGAAGTGGTAAAATTACGTTTAATGTTAATCCTACAAATGTTTCTTGAATGTGGGTAAAAGAGGAATTCAAAAGTTCAATAAATGTTTATATCTAATTTTGTTATAAAAATTGATTCCAATGACCTACATTGAATTAATATATGTATTATGTATCTATTATAACATTAAAATAAATTTTAAGTAAAATAATTACTTAAATGAAAAAGTATATTTTTACCAACAATCCAATATTTTTCAGTATTCCTAAAAAATTGAAACTTTTTACAAAAATGCCAAAAATTCACCCTAATCTAATTTTGATATTATGAATTAAAAAAAGAATTATATTTTACAAAATTAAATTTATAAGAGTGTCGAAAATTAATTTTATTATTGTTTATAAAAGGACATAAAAAAGTAGTTTCTTTAAGAAAATAATATTTCTAAATATATAACTATTTTACTGAAAGTTATAAAATTCGTTATAAATATGTTTTATTTATGTGAAAAAATTTTAAATAAAATTTTAAATTAATTTATCACTATTAATATTCTTATATTTAATGGATAATTTATAAATATATTATTTAAATAATTACAATACTAAAGTGTTGTTTCATTGAAACTCAATCTTGCATGTAACGTAAACCAAGTCAGTGTTGCGTGCAATACAAGCTGTTGAATTTATTTAAAAGGATAACATACTATGAAATATTGGGGTGTTAAATTCTCCCCTAATTCAATAAATTTCATCCAAATAATTTGAAATTTCACTTCAAAAATAAAAGGCTAATACTAGAAAATACTGTTAACCCACATCGAAAATAGGGTTAATAAAAGGCATTTTTTAAAATAAAGAAAGTGAAGTAAAAAAGTTACCAGAGATAACACATACAAGGGTTACATGTAGAAAAACATGGATATGAAATAGAAATATAATCATCATATTATGGTGGAGAGTGATGGAGAACATGGTCAAGAGAAAGTTATCAATCACAAAGCTGGAAGTAGATGATGATCTACGGGACCATTAGATTCATCGGAAATAAAAGTACTAGGATTTTTCTTTTTGGTTTTAACATCCTTAACCAAGAGTTTAATAATTAATTTACTTCATAGAATAATAACATATGGAAACATACTTACTTGATAAGTAGAGTTCCATCCATTAACTAATTTCTACCACAAACTCATCTTTCTCTCCAAAAGATAATTAAATTCAAAAATATTTTATTTATCATAATAGTATAGGGTTCCAAAAATGATCTTTTAATTTATTTGTCATTCCATTTAAATAAATAAAATACATTATACAAATTGATACATTTCATAGGCCAGTGGTTGGTGATGCACCTTTGTCACCCTTTAGTAACGGGTTCAAGTCTCACAACCTTTCCGGATGTGATGGGTTATCGCCTAACCTGCAGGTTGTCCTTTTCTTAAAATTATATT
This sequence comes from Viscum album, assembly GCA_963277665.1. Lineage (NCBI taxonomy): Eukaryota > Viridiplantae > Streptophyta > Magnoliopsida > Santalales > Viscaceae > Viscum > Viscum album. The sequence continues at coordinate 1,839,122 of CAUJRU010000085.1, read as the reverse complement.
TTTATAACATTCCAAAAATAATCTTAAGAAAATTTTTAACCTTAAATAATACTATACAATTTTCAACTTAATACATTCCAAAATTTAGACTTATCCAAAATACTTCTGTCCAAACTAACAGTCTAAAATTTTATAAGGAAGGTCACATTACATAATGCAGATATTTTCTTTTCACATAATAAAAATCTGAATACCTTAATCATGTATTATATTAAAACATTTTAATTCCATAAATTAGCATAAAATATTATTGAATACATTCATTCTTCCTTATTCATTATGTAAAATATAGAATATTGGATATACTCCTTAAATCCAAAAATGATGTAATGTCCAACAATGATGGAATAAACAAACCATTAATTAGTTCCATAGTAGTAAATAATATCAAATATACATTATACAAATAAAAAATATATTTATTTCAAAATCATTTTCTTGGTATTAAAAAATATTTAGGGTTATATTTCCCTCAACCATGTATTTTCCAAAAAAATTAACATGAAAATGCGTCGCTTTACTTGGTACCCTACAATCTAAAATTCTTAATGAAATAGTATTGCAGTATAATCCTTATATGATTCATAATTCTTATAATGAGTACATTGCTAATAAAATATTCAAATAAAATAATTCTTTAATAGGTATATTAATCATTCCTCTTCATATACGATAGTTTCATAACTTGATCATTATCTAATAGCATCATCTGGGGTATATTCTTTTAACGATTGGTACATTAATTTGCATAGTGATATATCTCCTTGTAGTTGAAGAATTATACATTGGAAAAAATTTTATTGCCCTTGAAATCACAAAATTTGTGTCTTTTATTTTCCACACTTATAAAAAACTCCCATTCCCTTCAAGCAATTACCAGGGTGATTCTTTCCATAGTTATCACATGTGGAAAATCTTTCTTTCCCTTATTATTTTTATCCACACTTTTCTCTTCCATCCTCTTCTTATCTTTATTCCCTTTAAATCCATAAAACTCATAGAATTATTTACTTATCTTATTAACATATAATACTATTTCTTCATATGATTAGAATACATGGGAGACTATTTCCCTTGGAAATGTTGTCTTAAGAGAATGAAAGATGTGATCCTTATTACCCTTTGGATCACATGCATTGCTGGAGTTCACATTCCATATGCTAGGAACCATTTATAAACAATGGATTATACTATATTAAATCATAAATAATGTATAATCACAAACTAGTGAAACAATTAACATAAATTAAAAAAATCATTGCTAATATCATAATCGTAAACATGGTTTATTTTGGAAACATATTTACTTTCAAATCATTCATAATGGTTTGTAAAGAAAATATGAATTATCCTAAGCATATCCCCCAGGAGTGTCAAACTGGGTGCATAGTAAGGCTTGTTGTTGTGTACCAGGTTACCCCGAGTCAAACCCGAAACACCTTTTCGGAGTTATTACTCCTAGGTACATTTGTGCCAGAACCATGTACACTAGTAGTATCTAAACAAGGATGTATTTTCTAGTAATACCCACATAATATCTACATTACCAACATTTTAGGATATTCCCCTATACTTATCCTCAAATTCTATCTTTGGGTTATGATCCCTAATATAATTTTTATAAATCTAATTTCCAAGGTTGTTTCTAAAACTTAATTTGATACCAACTGTAATGACCCGACCCCAATAGCCCAGTGTTAGTTCATTATTTTAATACATTGGATTGATAATAAGAAAATCAAATCATAAAAAACAGATCAGTTTAGTATCCTTGAAAAAACTAGATACAAACGTAAGTTTTAAATTACATAATGAAATGAAAAACAATATAGTATCTCATTTGAAAACACTCATATCCCTTAGACTATCCCTGAAAGTCAGTCATAATATACTTCTTAGTATCCTGGGAAAAAATGAAACATAATAAAGCAGTGTGATCAGATGCTCAGTAAGGATAAACAATATAGTAGAAGCTGTCATAAATAAGTATAAAATTTTAAGGCAAGGTATAAAAATGAAACACAAGTATTTTAAATGAAATATTCAGCATAATATGGAAATAATAAATCAAATAATTCATTTAAACATTAAAATGGATATTCTAATATTCAAATAATTACATGTAATATCAATAACTAATCTCATAATGAGAGAATGCATAATGTTAGACATCATAACCATACCGTCAAGGCCTCATTCCAAGACCATACACAAACATGTAAAAAACACAACTATTTTGTCTCATGAGACCTGTCGATGAATCGAAGGGATATATAAGTCCCCCCATTACTTAATAAGTCTAATTCATTCCTCATATAAAAAGGTTAAAACATAACATAAACATTCTTATTAAAACTAACATAGGAAATGTTAATACATTAAACTTAAACCATGAACCATATAAAAATAAAACATTCACAGTCAAACATATCATAAACTCTTTAATATAATATGGAATATTGTATCATAATAAATAAACCTCATTTAATAAGAAAATCCAACAAAGGATGTAGACATAGATGAAAATAATCTAATAAGATCATTAAAAACTCTTTGAGAGAAATTTCCATTTTTTACTTTGAAATCATTTAAATGCTGAAAATTTATAAAAGAAAAAATTTATTTTGAAAATAACATTGTAAGAGTATAAGTTAATATTCAATACATTAAGGATTCATGATGGCGGAAATAATCTATCGCGCCGTATAAGTTAAAAAACATTTTTTTCTTAATTTTTTGACAAGGTTATAAAGTACCTCATTTAGAAAATGATGAAAATATCCCTTTCAAAAAAATTTATAAAAATTAAAACATGGGTAAAAATGAATTGAAATTTTTTGTGATAATATTTTGAATTACATTTTAAGAAACATTGACATTGATGATAAATATGTCCTAGCAGATACTTACGTATAAACAACCTCAGATAATAATGAGATTGTAAAATTAACCCTTACCATGTACTTTCCTTTAGTATTGGGTGATTTATCCTTCTTTATAATGGTTAGAGTATGTTATTAAATTATACTAGAACCAGAACCATATTTATGATATCATATATGATCCTATTATATCATTTTTTTAATAATATTTTATTATTACCTTTGTTTCGGGTGTTAACTTCTTATTTTTCCCTTTTAGATTTTGTCATGTAAGTCATGTTTGTTATGAATATGATGTATTTTATTTATATATATAATGATATTAAGCTCATAATTATTATTTTTATTCATCATATAAATTTTATAATCATTCTTTAATGGTTAACGTGGAGAATGAATCTCATCGCGTAGTGGAGACGGTAGGCCATACGTACGCACGTTCCCTTGATGGTTAAATGGTATGAAATTGGATGGTATATTAATTATAAAAAATAATTATCTTATTATATTAATTATTTATATCTATTATATTCATCCTTATACCCATACAAATAAAGTAGTGTTGAATAAAAAAATAGACCACGACGTGGAGACGGTAAGTCGTACGCACGCACGCATGGTGATATTATTATTCATAGAATGAATAAAAAGAGAAATATGGTTATCCTATAATCATAATAACATATAAGTATTTAGATTATACTATATTTATTAATTTTTTATGGAAACAATATAGTAAAAGGAAGAAGAATAATAAAAGAACTTTGAAATAGTTGATAAAACAATTACCTCTTTTTCGGGTATCTCCTTTTGATTTGAACAAAAGGACTACTTACGGTTGATTTATGCCCAAATTATGGGATCAATAATGAATTTAGGGAAGCTTTTAGGATAATTGGGTAGGTTTTGGATGATCCAAAGGGCTTTAGATGTGTGAAAAAAAGATAAAGAGACATTCCCTTTTATAAGAGAGGGGAGGGGAACTTTAGGAAACTCGAAAACTATTAATTTATTATAAATGGATTTTTGATTTAAAAAATATAAAAAGTGAGTTATTTATAGGATAAGATGATTATGGGTCTAAATAATCTTAAACAATGATTTTTATACATGTTTTGGTTACAAAATTAACCTTATCTATTTCGGTTTAACCCTTAGGTAAACAGTTCAACTCTTACCGTGTCTACTTGTCTTTTTATAATATAAGGTTGATATATTTAGCATAAAATGAAAAAAAACCCGAATTGGATTATTTATGAAATATTTAACACTATAAAAGTTATTTTTCCAAACCTTGTATTTTTTACTTTTATATCATTTAATAAAATAGTATTTATTTTGAAATCTCATTTATGTAAATTTTGAAACTATTCAATATTTTCATTTTTAAAAATATAAAATCAACATGATAACTTCAAAAAAATACTTCTAATATGTAAATAACATGTCTAAGTTATCTATAAAATTAGTGTATTTCATTAATTAATTCAAATTATAGTTATTGTAATATTTTTAATATCATTTATTTGATATTTCTATTAATAAAATAATTTTTGCTTCACTATTATGTCATTATTAATGGTAATTATTTAATATCTAAAAATTATAAATAAATTAATATGATGTAGATAATTACTTTATATTTATAAATAATATTTACATTCGACCATATCACTTATATAAACTTATATTAAAAATGATATAGTTATTAAAATTTGTATATGACATTTTTAACTATTCTTTAAATAAAATATAATAAATGTCATAATCTTACAAAAGTGGCCTAAAAAGGATCATATTTTAAACATAAGATTTATTTTGGTCAAAATACACTTTTAAATTTAAATTAGGACAACTGTTAGGGTACTTTTATACTATTATAATATTATTTTTACCTTTAATTATCCTATTTACCTTTAACCGTGGTAAATAAAATTCAAAAATTACTATTCAAAAAAATTATTTTGATCTTATTAGATGAAATTTTTCATACTGATTAAAACTATACATATCTGTTTTTCAAAATTTAATTCCCAGAAGTTTTAAAATTATGTTTATTGTTAATCTGACAAATTTGGCTAGAAGGTGGGTAAAAGAGACGTTCAAAAGTTCAATAAATTTTTATATCTAATTATATTATAAAAATTTATTCCAATGACCTAAATTAGCTTAATGTATGTAATATTTATCTATTTTAAATTTAAAATCAATTTAAAGTAAAATTATTTTTTAAATAAAAGTCAGTTTTTACCAAAAATGTAGTATTTTTCAATATTCATCAAAAATTGAAACTTTTCAGAAAAATACAAAAAATTAACCCTAAGCTAATTTTGATATTCTGAATTCCAAAATGAAGTATATTTTACCAAATTAAATTTATAATTGTCTAAAATTAATTATATTATTGTTCACAAAAGGACATAAAAATTATCTCCTTTAAGAGAATAGTATATCTAAACAAATAACTATTTTACTGAAACATATACATTTCATTATAAATATAATTTATTTATGTGAAAACATTATAATTAACATTTGTAATTTATCTATCACTATTCGTATTATTATATTTAATGGATATGTTATAAGTATATTCTTTAACTAATTATAATACAAATGTGTTGTTTCATATAAACTCAATCTTGCGTGTAACATAAGCCAAGTCGGTGTTGCATGTAATAAAAGCTATTGAATTTCTTTAAAAGGATACGTATAGTGAAATCTCGGGGTGTTGCAACCTTTTTCAATTTCTACTATATCTTTTGTTTAACAAGTTCTAGAAACTAGAACTATTCCCCATGCAGATCAAACAAATCAAGATTTCAGGTTCATGTTTTTTGAAACATTTGTAGTTCCATCAGTGTTGGATATAGGTAAAGGAAAATAAGTTTTTGTTGAGACTCAAGCTAAAACCCAACTTCAAAAAATTAGGTCAAGATTCAATTACGTAATCAAGTAAAATGTTATTGGGGAAGGAGAGACACAAGACAACTAAGAAAGTGGGAAAATTAGTATTGAGAGCTCTGTATTAGTTCGGAATATAATTGGATGAATAAGAAGAAGAGGATGAAACACACAAAGAAACAAAGTAAGGTGAAAGATATTCAGAATCTATATCATTATCCACTACTATTTCAACCTAGTCTAATAAAAACCCATAAATATATGTTTTTATAGAAGTTCAATCTTCTTCTAAAGAGGAATTGGAAGCTCAAAATTCACATACAAAAATTATAGACAAATTAAATACTAATAAAATGGTTGATATTGAAAAAGTTTTAGGAGAATAATATAAAGTCAAAATAAAAAAATCGGATGTTAGACGATCTAGAACACTTGTTTCATATGATTCATTAGATTCATCAGACTCTTCCAGAAACATGAACACCAAATAGAATTGAAAATATTTTCCAGGCTCTAAAACAATTATTTGACTCTATCTCATACCTTCCTTGAATACAAGAAATATGTAAACAAGTCCAGAATATTTTTAATGAAAATTTAAAGTCCTTAAAGTTATTAACAGAATATCTAATTTAAAATGAGGCCAAAATCAAAACCTTAAAAGGCAAGAATACGGTACATAAAAAAATATTCAATCATATGGTGAGCTGGTCAAGGTAATTTTATATTGTTTTGAAGGATTGTGATGATCATATAATTGAAGTCAAGAAACATTATATTGAATTTTATGATTCATTTGACAAGTTTCCATCCTATGTATAATATAGAGTAAATTTTTTTGAACATTTCAAATACTCGTTTGATTCTTGGAATTGATACATATTAGTTTAAAAAAAAGTTTCACAAGCTATAAGAAGAAAATACCAGGCTTGATTTGGAAGATGAGCTTCTCAATCTTAAAGAAGAAAATAAGAAAATAAATATTCTTGAAGAAGAAGTTTAATGACCAAAGATAGAGATTCATAGGAAATCAGTCATGGAGGAAATGATGGTAAAACTTTAGTCTTCATTTTCTGAAATCGAGAAGGACCCTGATAACTTGAATAAGTTGAATGCGATTTTCAAGAAGTTATATAAGAAAGAATTATTTCTTTTTAGTTGAAATATTGACGAAATTTAAAACTTTTTGAATGAAATCTTAGTTTGAATGACTTTTTTATCCAAATATATTTTATCTTAATGTCTTACAATTATTTTGGTATATGTGTTCTTTATTTTATATCTTGAATGAATAGTTAATTTAGACATAATTGTTTCAAATCTTTTGATTTCTATCTTTTTAGGATATTAACATTCTTTCCCTATACTTTTTTGTAAATTATAAAGGGGTTGAATTTCGGGAGAATGTTATTAAGGGTGATATTTTATCTAAAGGAAGAAATAGTTATATAGGGTAAATAATTTTAGGGTGGTAAAAATATTTAAGGAATACTTATTATTAAGGGGAGAATTCGAATTAGCGATTATTTTTATTAGATCAATAATGATGAAGAAAAAGAATTTATTAACTCAAGGGGAGTTATAATGAGTGAAGGAAATTTCTTATGAAGTATAACATTAAAGTTATTAAAATGAAAAAAATTTATAAGTGTTTCAAAGTTAATATTTTTTTCATTTTTAATTTATCTGTTTTGTGCTTTCCAAAAAGGGGGAGATTGTTGAGTCGAAAGTTTTACAATATACTTTTCTTTTCGTTAGATTTAGAAATCACAAAAAATTTCTTAAAAATATATTTTAATAACTTTATATATCCTAAGATTTTTAGTCTATTTTTGTGGAAAACATATTTTTATATAGAACATAGAAATTGATCTAATGTAAAATGAATACAAAATTTTATTATTAAATCTGATCCATTGAACCGACGGTGCGTCTAATACATCAGACCAGCTAGTATTATGACTAGTGGTTTGAAAAGTGTTATATCTTTCAGACTAACCAATGTCATAACCATCATACTAGAAATAGTACTGATACATTGTACTAACCATTGTTTAGTTCAATGGATTTTTAAACAGTATTTTAGTCCATTCGAATATCCATGTTTATAATTAGAGTATTTGGAATTGTTTCTATGTGACAGATTTCTTTTTATCATTATAATAGTGATAAAGAAAATGAAATCAGATAGAAGAATTTTGTTGAGCTATCAAGTTAAGAAAAAATGGATCCATTTCAACCAACTATGAGAATCAATGAAATATGATTGTTGGAGTAATTACTATAAATAGGAGTGAATTCAAGGATATATGAGTTACTGTGTTTGCAACTCAACACGTCTGAAATGTTTCTCTACCTAAATATTTCGTTCCAACACTTTTTAATTTCTTAGAGAGTTGTAATTATAAGGAATCCATGTGAGGATTGTAAATTCTTTAGAACATTTTTTCTTTGTTATTCACTATATCTGATCATGGTATTGATCGAGGCCTTCTAGGTATAGAAGGATAGGTGAATCCAATCCATCGGATCGAGGGCTTCTAGGGATAGAAAGATAGAAACATATTGAACATCGTATCGAGGGATCCCAAGGGATTGGAAGATATATACATTTAGATCATCATATCTAGGGATTTTCTAGTAAGGATAGATAGATCTTTATAGTAGGTATTGAAATTGTGGATATCTATAGTCATGATTTCTAACTTCATTAACTCTTATGTTTAAAGCGTATAATTACATTTTATAAAGATTGGAAGTCATTCTTATAGTTATAATATTTTTTACTTATTTCTATAAGTTTAATATTCCAATTTGATGTTACATTATAAATTCAATTATTTACTTAAATTCATAATAAACTATTTTATTGTTGTGTCTATGATACTGATAACAAATCTGATATATTAGAATTTTTTTGGAATTGATTTTAACACTATGATCATCAGATGAATTCAGAGACCGATATTTTTGACTTAAGAGGTTTTGTTTTTTGTCTTAATTTAAATTTTTACAAACAATTAACCCCATATTATAGCCATATTATACTCTTATGATCCAACCTAAAGGAGGTAGAGAAAGAAATAAAATAAAGATGCATTTTGAAAAACATTACCTATTCTTCAGGTATCCTCCTTAGGTCTTCCCTAAATCCTTCCAAAGTTGGATTTCTACCCAAAATAATTATTCTAGTATGAGGGGAGAAAAGTTGGGTAGTTATTTTGGTAGGGTTTGGTTGATACAAATGGATTTATATGTAGGAATAATGTGGGAGAGAGAGTGCCATTTTATAATTGAAAAGAAGTGTCATTCTTGTAAATACCCAAAATTATTCACTATTGGGAGGTATCCCTTACCACATGTGCCTCTAAAATAGATCAATAATATAGGGGAGGTTTTATGTGTTCTAGAAACACTTCCACCACACAAAAATAAATACATTTTTGTCATTTTGTTCCTTAGTCTTTAATTTTACTCAATTTTACCCTTTTAGTTTTTACTATGGAAACTTGTATCTTTTTATTCACCTAGGTAAATTATCCTTTAAGACTAAAATTAAAATAATATTTATCAGATAATTTATACCTACTTATTCCAAATATTAAATCCAATTTATTAAATAAAAATCCATTATCTGTGTGAAAATAATTTTAATACAAATGAATGTAATGCACAAAATCTTATTTTAACCTTAATGTAATTAATTCTAACTGTTTTCACTAATCATTATAGTAAAAATTAAGATGAACTTATTAAATAATATAAATTTTTCTGATTCCAAATATGGAATCCATTTTTCTAAATTCAACTCATATAAGTGGTAGAATTTATTTTAAGATTAATCTCGTAGACATGGTGAGAAATTTGGTTTTTAATGTGAAAATTTTCAAAAGTTTACAAAGTTTTTATATATAAATTAAATATAAAATTTATTTTAATAACCAAAATTGTATTAATATATTTATAATTTAACTAATTATACTTTAATACCAAGTTTAAATACAATTGAACTTTGTAAATAATTTAGTTAAAAAGATAGTTTTCAATTAAAATTTATTATTTTTCACTATTCATTAAAAAATGAATCTTTTGAGGGAAAAAACACAAAAAAATAACCCTAAGATAAATTGATATTATTATTTCAAAAATTATTTTTTACTTTAGTAGATTAATTTTATATAATTGTGAAATTTTTGTTTTAAAATAAGTTTATATAAAAAGGTGACAAACATTCTTTTTAGAAGAAAAAAATATTGGTTTAAGTATAAAATTAGATTTATTCTTATTTATTTTCTAGAAAACACATAAGATGAATGTTAAATAGTTGATTGAATATAATATATATATATGTATATATATTTCATTAAAATCATTCACCAAACGTGATTCATTTAATTTATTGAGAGAAAACATATTTATGTTCATAAAATTATTTTTTTAAAAATAAATTATTTCATATTCAAAGGGTTTTTATTTTAAATTATAATTAATTGGTTAGAAAAGAATTAATTATAGAAACATGTGTAAAACATATTTCCATAATTTATTTAATCATATTCATACCTTCTATTCCAATGTCTAGGTGATAACTATCATATTAAATAATAATATTTTAATTGTCTTTAATGTTTCGTTTAAACATGGTGTTATGTGTAATGTAAGATAAAATCAGGATTGTGTGTATCACAAGCCAAAATTAGTTTTGTATATAACAAAAACTAATATTTGAGTTGTGTGTAAATTAAAATATTGAAAGGATTAAATTTATTTTGAAAAATATATATTTCACAAAAATATCAGGGTGTTATAGATTCAATCAAATGCATAAATACTTCTTTTAGACTACATGACACAATCTAGAAATCAAGAAAATTTACAAAATTATAGAAGAGACCACACATCTAAATAGATAGACTATATGGCTGATAAATTAACCATGGTGAAAATATCATAAATTCCTCAAGTGACTGCAAGAGTAAACAAAGCGACCATAATAGAAAATGGAGAAACTACATGGTATATCTAATGAATCATATCAATCAAATGAAAAAGTATCACAGCAATCGCATGTTGTAACTGATCGACCATAAGGTAAAACTGAGCAACCTTCTGACAAAGTTAGAAGTTTGGAAAAGTATTCAAGTGACCACACATTTAAGTGGAGCGAACACATGTTGAAGTGAAGTGACCACATGTCCATATGATAGACCACATGAATAGTCAAGTAATTTAACTAGAGTGTTTGTCTAATTATATAATCAACTATGAAGTGTCAAGATAACATGAAAAACTTGCATAAACCAAGTCTACTTAGATTTATATTTATGTAATATATTTCAATGACTAATAGTGGATAATTCAATTCAAAATCAACGCATTTAAAATATCTTGATTTTGTGTTGAATATGTGGATTTATATTGATTATTCATTAATGGATGTTTGGAAGAAGAGTTTCTATATTTATATCAATAAACTAGTTAGGGAGAAATATCGATCGAAAGAGTGGACACACAAAATATAACTCTGATTCAAATCCTACGATACTTTATTTTTTGTTTTTCATCTCAGAAAATTATTTGAGAATGAATATAATTATTTCATCATCATAGAAAAAAAGGGATTGGGAAGAGAAGAGAACCATGATGGTCAAACAAAACTCAATTTGTGTCAATGTTGTATCAAACTTCACCACTCTCACTCTTTCTTAGTTTTGACTTACTTTTGAGGTATTCTTGTATTATTTTTACATCTTCTTATAACTCCCATAGTATTTTAAAGAGAGGTACTCAAATACTTATTTTCCTCTCATTCTATTTTTTTTCCATGAACAACTGTGAAAGAGGCTTGTTGATATCCTAGACATCCTTGTGTGCAGTTGTTTTTATAAAACCTGATCTAGGTTGTGGATCAGTTTATTAGGTTTAAGAAATGTGCTTGATAATGGGTCACCTTAAAGTGCAGAGGACTAAGTCTCAGCTTGATATTGAACCTCTTATTTTTATTTTCATAGTATGTTTTCATTTACTTTCTAATTCTCTATTTTAACCTTAATATTTATTGCACTTTAATGAAAATGATAGCTAAATTTTACCAATAATATAGGTATTGGTTCATGTGAGTAGAGTAATCTTGAAAGTTAGGATAATTTCAATTTATTCTGATCGATTCACGATCAATCCCTTTAGAGGTTATTGCAAAACATCAAATGAGTTATACCTAATATATTGTTTAACTGCATGTTTTCTAAATTAAGTGATTTCACTTAAAAAATAAATTAATAAAAAAATTATTGGATTCTCAATTCAACCACTCTTGAGCACTCCATTCTAACCAATAATTAAAATCATCAAACGAAAGATTTTGGAATTTATATGTGCTCAAGGAATCTAAAAACATGAAATATATCCACTATATATATCAAAAAACTAATAAACTATCACCTAAATTTATAAAACTAAAATGATTACAACATGGTAGGATCCATGACGTTATTATTTTCCAATATAGTCTAAAAGAAAAAAATAATCACCGCAAACAACCAAAAATAGTGAAAACTTCTCTATCCCCAAACCACGAGTAGTTGCCTCAACGTGGCTTGGTCTGCACTCTCACATTTTATTTTAAATCCATTAGCTTATTAGAGAGGAAAATAATGGGATATGAGTTACATATTTTATTCTTTATATTTAAATCTTGATCCATGATATTGTCGTGTTTCAGTGATCACCATTCTATTTTATAAATCGGTTCACTCTAGTCATTGAAATTTATCATTTTCTTCAAGTTCATTTGAATATAATGTGTAATGACCCCAACCCCAATAGCCTGGATCTGGTGCCTTACTTTAGTACATTGACATAGACAAAAGACGTTAATCCCAAAGGACCAATCAGTTTAGTATTTTTGGAATATATATTACATACATGAACACTGAATTACAACTTTAAATGAAATACAATATAGAAACTCTATTAGAAACAGCCATAACATATCAATTTGACTTTACATGGTCTTGTAATGGCCTCAGAGTGGCAACGATATCCCCTTTCATGACACAAGGGTTTACACCCCGGATCTTGCTCCCTCCTCTCCTCTTCCCTCTGGTTTGTCTCATCGGCTCGGTGGTTGTGCTCTTCTCAACATCGGTGCATCTTCCGATTCTACGACTTGGATTCAGATCCTGATCCATCTAGGCACTGGGGTGATTTGGTGCACAGGGGCTCAACTTCATCTACAATGTGATCTGGTGAGTCTTGATGGCCGAGGCCCGGGGATGGCAATGGCCTCATATCTGGAGGGTGACTGCACTATGGTGGGCCAGCGAAGCGTTTTTGGTGCTGGATCCAGTTGTAGAATCAGTGGCATGAAGTCATGTTGGGAGAGGTGTTCTGGCCCTGTTTGGTGGGAATGGAATTGTCCTCAGAGCGATGCGGAGGGGAGGGAGGATTTCTGGTGTTTGGAGGCTTTGTGTTCCTTCCAATAGGTCCAATCTTGGTGTTTTCTTTATTTTGTTATCTGTGATGCTGTTGTGAATCTATGCAAGTGCAGCAGCTGGCTAGTTCTTACTATTCTTCATGTTTTCACTTCTGTTTTCTATGGTTGCTGGCACTGGATGCTGGTGAGGGTGCATTTACAGTTCAGTTCTGAACGGATCCATATCCAGAGCAGTGTTTCTGGTTCAGAGCGGCCCAGAATCCTTCACTAGTGACGTACCATGGTGTGGGGTTGGGACATCCAATCTTACATGATAATGGATTGGATTCACGTCCTTTGGATTGTATTTTGGTTGCTTCAACGGCTACAGTGGTGGTTGGGAGTCATGAGGAGTGCAGTGGGGCTTGTTTGGTGCTGTCTTGTTGGAGGATGAATCGTGTAATATTGTTTTATGTCATCATATTATGTTCATAGTTTGTAGAATTTCAATTGGTCTTAGTTTGATCCTGAAGGTGGAAATTTAGTGCTTCTAGACTTGACCATTTTGATAGGTCCCATTGGAGGTGCTAAGGCTAGCATTTCATCTTTGCAGAGCATTACATATTTGGTTGTTTAAGAGGGTATGATGTCAGCCATCTGATCAATTCTGTTCTTTGTCACAGGACAATTTCTTGTCAAATAGCCTTGTAATGGTGGAGAGCTTCATCATGATCATTTTCTAGGGAGGGGTAGCTTCTTGTTGTTATTATGGTCTACTATTTTTGTTCTTCGAGTGTGAATTTTCTTATGTCTATGGAGTCTATTAGGGTTTTCCCCCTTCTTCTCTTAAAAGGGGGCATTATCAAAATAATAAAAAAGATGAAGGCATTCAGTCTATTGGATGGATTAGAAACACCCATAAACTCATAGATTATCCCTACAAGTCATTCATAATATACATCTTTGCATCCTGGGGAAAATAAAACATAAGATAGGGGTGAGATAAGATGCTTAGTAAGGGTAAGTAATACAACAGAAGCTAATATAAACAGTAAGTCACGGTGAATGAAAAAGAAACACATGCCATTAGAACAGAATCTTGAGCATAATATGACATGAATAAATTCTGAATTAATAATGCCGTATAAATAATAACATGAGAATGAAGCTTAGCCATAGAAATTTTACTTGTCAAATATTTACATGGATTATCAATTAATAATATCATAATGAGTGAATGCATAATGACATACATCATAAACATATTGTCGAATCCTCATCCAAGGCGTGAAAATAAATGGTTAAGGCCTTAGCCAAATCCATTTCTATTTTGTCTCATGAGACCTACTAATGCATCGAGGGGATATAGAAGGCCCCACCCATCACATACTATATCCAATTCATTACTCATATCAATGGTCTTAAACATAAAAAACATATATATATGAAATGTAAATAACATTCCCCAATATATAAATATAATCACTAACCATTCTGAGTATTATGGTGAATGGTATAAAGATAGCACATCCAAATTCAAAATGATCATAAACCATTTAATAAAATACAGAATATGATAATCATAAGAGATCAATACAATAAATCATAAAATTCAATATATTTTTTTAAATAGATGAAAATACTCTAATAAAATCATCGAGGGATTCTTGAGAGAAATACCCCTTTTACTATTCTAAGAAGAGTTCTTTTGGAAAAACAATTTGTATTTTTCATAATTTTTTGTTTAAACCCATAAATGAAAAAATATAGTTTTTCATGAAAAAATTAGTGATTTTATAAAAAAATGTTGTCTTAAAACAAATTATGGATGGTACTTGAAAATGGGTAATAAATTGAGATGTTCCTTTAACCGGGCTTGCGTATCGGGAAGAATTAAGAAGGGAACCTTATAAAACTAGTGCTTCCCATAAAAAAAGATAAACTGATTTGGGTACATGATTTTGGAACATATAAACAGAATTTAGAATATGTATATCAAAAATGAATAATTAGATTCGTTTATGGAGGGATAAATTATAACCTAAATGAAAATAGAGGTTCATGAAGAAACTCTTACCTTATGTCTAAAAGTGTTCTGCACATGACATTAAATCCCTATATAATAAAATTAAATCCATTAATTAATTAATTAATAACCTTTTATAAATTTATTTTATTTAATATAAATTTATTATGTTTATTTATGCTCTTTTTGATGAGTTATAAGATACAATTTTATCATTCAGATGCGTTCATTCCTTGGTTTTCATGATAGGTTTAATTGTATATGAGTATGGAAGTTCATGTAAAATGGGAATAGATATCCACAACTAAATTTATATTCTATTAATGAAAATATAGAAGATTAAATGGTTATACAATTTATTTTTTTAATTGGGGTGAGGATGAATCATTGGATAATATGTTAGTGATAATCATTTTGATTATTTTAGCGGTTTTTCGATCATCACAAATTAGTTTTATTTTATTAATTAAAATATTGTATATATAATAGTTACATAACATTAAATAGTATGTAATAAATATTTTATAATCTAGTTTAACCATAAAGATTGTTTTTTTACCATCTTTGAAGGCATTAATGGAAATTTAAACCTCTTCATCCTTGAATGTGATAAATCAACACATCACATAAGATGTTTTTATTTTTAGAACAAAAGGAGAAGGAAGATAATTGATGATGAATTATTACCTAAATATAATAACATTAAAATATATATAAGATACTAGAGATATAATGTCACTTTGAGATATAAGGGTGAGGATAAAATAAAAAAATAATAGAACTTGAAAATAAATTAAAAGAAAAAAAGGTTTTTACCTCTTGATTTTCTCTTCCTTGAGAACCTCCTTAGGGAAAATGGTTTGGTCTTTTGATGAGACCAAGGGATTCTATATGTATGGGAGGGTTTAAGGAATATTATTGGTAAAAAATTGGATAAGGCAAAAAGTTTGGAAGGTGTGAGGAGAAAGGGTGGTGAATGATGGTATTTATAGTGGAGGAGAGTAGTGTTTTTTGAATATTTTATTCATTTTTTTATTATTTTAGCTCAAGACTACAAATACATTGAGAATTATCACTAAATATATTAAAATAATTAAGGTGATTTCAAGATTATGGTTCTTACATCAGAGATGACTCAAGGAATAGTGTATTTAACTTATAATGTATTTATACAAAAAATTGTCGTATTTTACTATTCACAAAATTAAAGTATTTTAGAAAAATCTGAAAAAAAACACCATAACCATTTTTCAATGAGAAGAATTGAAAAATGGAATCCATTTTATAAAAATAATTTTTCAAATATGAGAAATTTAATTTTTAATTAAAATCATCATTTATTAAAAAAATGCCAATTTTAATATTATAAATGATTTTATGTTTCACGACCCGACCCAATGGGGCTCGAGCCGAGACTCCCCAAGCCCGCCTCCAATAGGCTAGGGGCTGGAAACTAGTCATGAGTAGGCTATCACACACATGGGAGACACTAGCCTAAGGTACCTGGACACACGCACCCACAAACACCCCCATGAAACAGTGCAGATATGTATATAAAAACTGAAAAGGAAAAGCATGCATACATCTATCCCAAACTAGAGTGCAATAAAAGTACAAAGGGAAAAACATGGCCCACAAAATGAAAACTAAAAAAGCGTTCAACCAGATCAAAAGGAGGGAAAATGCTTCCAAAAGCACCCTCTAGTAAGCTCCTCAGCACAGCTACAGTAAACACCCCAGTCAGTCTTTCTCACTAAGCTCCGCCTGCTCTGGGTCCTCCTGGAACTCCGTTAAAAGGCCAGTGGTCTGCACAAGACACAAACATGTGCGGGAAAAGCCCGTGTAGGGGTGAGTATATAAAATACCCAGTAGGAACCCCCAAAACCCTAAAATAAAAGGGAGAAAATGAAAGGAAATAGTCATATCATCCCATCCAGAGGGAACCCAAACGAGAGGGAAACTCCATCTCGAGACCATCCTCGGCTAAACACGACTAGTCAGCTCAACTCAGGTGTACGCCCATACATACACCATGAACATACTCTTAGTTATGTGACCATACATATACCATGACCAAACAGGTATACTCAAACCACACACCAAGACTCATGAGGTTTCGACCTCGTAACCATAGATAGGTTCTACTCAGAGCTCTTAGGCTTACACGAACTAGGAGTACACACTCTACAAGCTCTATCATCCCAGATGACACTCGTCCAAGAGATACACTCCATCAAGTCTCACACAAACATCCCAGATGCCCATCTGAGAGATCACGCTCATTGGATATTGTCACTAAGAATATCACACTAAAATAGCAGAAACACTAAACTTCTTGGATAGGGGATCACTCCTAGGGTCTTCTAGGGGGATACAAGAACCCACACTGGTAACTCGTAGATCTCACAGATAGGGTATTGCTCCCAAGAACCACTAGGGGATACCACAACCCGATCTGGTGCTCCACATATCACATCACTCAGATAGAGTATCGTCACCCGTGCGAAGAGGGACACGATGATGCTGGAAACCCCATCTAGTATAACTCGTGGTGTAGGGGATTGAACTGATGATACACTAACCATACTGAAACCACATGCTAAGTAGGGGATCTTATAACCAACAATTATGCAACCATACTAAATGGACCACTTCATAGGGGATCATATTCCTAATGATGCCTCAAACCCTAAAGTGTTAACCCGCAAGATAGGGGATCTCTGGCCATGGATAAGCGGTCACAGGGATACCAAGAACCCGATCTAGGGAAGCGAATCTAGAGTATCCTACTCTGAACCCACCAAAGGGATTACAGAACTCTAATAGAAAACCATACTATTGAGGGGATCATGAACATAAACTGAGGTAGTAATGCCACATGAACCCTCACAGGAACAAAACACAGGAGTACACTCAACCACTATTGGTCCAAACGCTGCTAGCCCAATCGACCCACATCATTGCCACATTGCGCACCTCCTAAGCCAATACTGTGGTTACCATCGCGATCTACATGGAAAAACATGAAAGGTAGGCTATTCATTTTCCCTGAATGAACTTATGAAGCATTAGTCGTAAAAACACAGCATAAGCCTGGAAGCCGCCTCATGGGGCCCACGCCCTGACCCGAAATTTAGGCATGAAGATTTCACCATTATAATCCCCTTGGAAAAACACAAATAAATGTGTGCTCAAACACTCCAAAGGGATATCGGGTGAAAAAATGACATTTTATCATAAAACGTGCAAACCGGGACCTATGGGGCCCGCACCATGCCCATAGCCCGAACAATGAAAGTAGAATCTCAAAATGTCCACATGAGAACTAGGATCATGCTGGCACTGACAGCGCATCCATCAGACGTCCAGTTTGCGAGGTACATCCATTGGAAGCTTTAATAATAATTTATTATTATTAAATTAAAGAGTTCCAGGTCACCCGCCTTCAGGAACAAAACCGAAAAACCCTGAAACCCATCTCAAAAAGTCTATCTCGATGAGACGAACCCATATCCGTAGACGGCGCGTCAAACAGACACACAGTTTAGGAGTTACGTCCCTTCGAACACAAGGGGTCTAACCAGGCCGGTCCATCCCGGCCGGCCAGGTCCAGAACGTCAGCCTGTGGCCCAGCCGCAGGTTCGACCCAGCTCGTCGTGGCCCACTGGCTATGTCACACCCCATCACCACCGGACCCCTCAGGTCTGGTTCTTCCAAACAGACCGTCCAAGCGGCCGATCTCTGACCGCACGCCACACTAATAGGACCCGCATCTCGCAGGTCCTTGTCCACGGCTCCTCTTGAGGCGCTGACCTCGGGGCTTCCCCCTAACCACGAAAGGCCGACACCATCGCCGCCGCCAGTGGATCACACCGTCGCGACACCATCGTCCGACTCAGCCGTTGACCATCTCGGCTCCACCCAGTCCTCTTCTATGCCACGCTGCAGCCACCGTCTGCCCGGCCACACCCGAGCTCGCCACACCAGCCACAACTGACACCGCCGTCACCACTCTGAAGCCCCAGCCACTCCTCGCCTGAGCATCGTGCTCCTGGCCACATCGCCTAACGCCCAAACCCCTCCGGACTCCACTCGTCCGTTGTCGTCGTACACTGGTCTTACCAAAGCTGGGGCTTCCGTTGGCCGCCACTACCACTCTGGTGCCTCGATTTCAAATCCGAAGGCATATTAGGGATCCTCGAAATGAGGCCTTCACATCACCAGCCCCCGATCGATGATCCATCGAGGTTTTGGCACATCCGAAAAATTCTGACGAAGAACACGTCGATCAGAAGAGTTAGAGAGAGGATCGGACGGTGTCAATGTTCATTCGTCCATCACCCCAATTCAAAAATTATAGAATTTAAACTATGGATATGATGAAAACTCAAGAAATTAACAGAAAAACCTACCTCAATCCGGTCGTTCGTCATTGGTGACGCGCCTGCTGCGATCCCACTTTGATCCGCCAGAGTTCGCTTCTCAATCCAATGAAGAACAACGAAGAACACCAATGAACATTGGAGAGAGATAAAGAGATAAGGAAGAAGGGAAATCAGGGGATTTACCTTAATTCCAACACTCAAGCGAATTTATAAAAAAACTCACTGAAATGCCACTGACGGTCGCGGTTTCTGAAACCTCTATGGCTGCCTATTTTATATCATGCCTAAGCATAACACCCCATTTCAAACTCAACGGAAGTCGCATATTTCAATTCCGAGGCATTATTCAAAAGTTATTAAAAAAGAACGCCATTGATAAAAATCACTAATTCATTATTTCAAAATGGTGATTTTTCCCCTGGCTGACTTCTCCCACACCAGGCCCGCGCCCTCAACTTTTACACCCTGCCTAAGGTAAACCGTATGCTCTGGATGCAACCGTGCCCTCGGATTTCCAATCTGAGATACCACTTAAGAGATAACTCAAACCCACCATGTGAATAGTATAAAAAATACTTAATATTTTTAAAAATTAATTTCGGGCACACTGGGCCTCAAAATCACATGCCATCTTCACACCTAGCTCTGAAATTATTAATAGGAATATTCCAAAGTTTGAAAAGGCCAAAACCTGAGTTCCCCAAATGATAAAGGGTTAAATGACTAAATGATATGACTCATATAAACAAGGTTCACCTTCCTTTTCGAGATCTTATTCGATTAGAACTCCATAGTTAAGCGTGCTTGGCCTGGAGTAGTGATCAGGATGTCTGGGAAGTTTCCTAGGGTGTGTGTGAGTGAGGACAAAACACACTAGAAATGACATGTGTTGGCCTGTGGGAACTGCCATCAGTCAGATGACCCGTTCAGGCATATGGGTGGACCCTTGGGTGGGGACCATGTGTCTACGGGGCAACTGGTGGTACCTGGTGGGCCAGGACCCGGCGACCTTGTTAAGGTGAGGTTTATGTGCTGTCATCGAGACCCAATTGTTACATTTGGTATCAGAGGCGGAACCCAGCCTTAAGTGTGGTGCACTGACTGGGTTAGATGTAGGGCCCACATTGAGGGCGTTGTCCTCTAAAGGGCGTATGATTGTAACATCTCCAAATGATGAAGGGTTAAATGACTAAATGATATGACTCATTTCAACAAGGTGAACCTTTCTCTTTTGGATCCTATCCGATTAAAACTCCACAGTTAAGGGTGTTGGCATGTGGGGACTGTCATCAGTCAGATGACCCGTTCATGCATGTGGGTGGACCCTTGGGTGGGGACGACATGTCTGCGGGGCAACTGCAGGTACCTAGAAGTCCAGGACATGACGAACATGTTAAGGCGAGGTGTCTGTGCTGTCACTGAGACCCATTTGTTACATTTGGTATCAAAGGAGGAACCCTGCCTTAAGTACGGTCCATTTCCTGGGATGAGATGTAGGGCCCACAATGAGGGAATTGTTCCCAAAGGGGGGGTGATTGTAACATCCCCAAATGATAAAAGGGTTAAATGAATAAATGATATGACTCATGTCAACAAGGTACACCTTATTTTTCGTGATCCTATCTGATTATAACTCCATAGTTAAGCGTGCTTGGCCTTGAGTAGTGATTTGGATGGGTGAGGTGTATGTGCTGTCATCGGGACCTAGTTGTTACATTTGGCATCAGAGGTGAAACCCAGCCTTAAGTGTGGTGCACCGCCTGGGTTGAGATGTAATTCCCACAATGAGGGAATTGTGCTCTAAAGGGGGGGTGATTGTAACATCCCCAAATGATAAAGGGGTAAATTGATCTAAATGATTAAATGACTAAATGATATGACTCATGTCAACAAGGTGCACCTTCCTTTTTGGGAGCCTATCTGATTAGAACTCCATAATTAAGCGTGTTGGCCTGTGGGGACTGTCATCAGTAAGATGACCCGTTAAGGCATGTGGGTGGACCTGTGGGTGGGGACCACGTGTCTGTGAGGAAACTGCTGGTACTTGGTAGGCTAGGACCCGATGACCATGTTAAGACGAGGTGTTCGTGCTGTCACCGGGACCCAGTTGTTACATTTGGTATTAGAGGCGGAACCCAGCCTTAAGTGTGGTGCACTGCTTTGGTTGAGATGTAGGGCCCACAATGAGGACATTGTGCTCGAGGGGGGGGGGACTGTAACATCCCAAAATGATAAAGGATTAAATAACTAAATGATATGACTCATGTCAACAATGTGAACCTTCCTTTTCAAGAGCTTATCCGATTAGAACTCCAAAGTTAAGCGTGCTTGGCCTGGAGTAGTGATCGGGATCGGTGAGGTGTTTGTGCTGTCACTGGTACCCAGTTGTTACATTGGGTATTAGAGGCGGAACCCAGCCTTAAGTGTGGTGCACTGCCTATGTTGGGATATAGGGCCCACAATGAGGGTGTTTTTATCTAGGGGGGGGGGTGATTGTAACATTCCCAAATGATAAAGGGTTAAATGACTAAATTATATGACTCATGTCAACAAGGTGAACCTTCCTTTTTGGGAGTCAATACAATTAGAACTCCATAGTTAAGCATGCTTGGCCTGGAGTAGTGATCAGGATGGGTTACCTTCTAGGAAGTTTCCCAAGGTGTGTGTGAGTGAGGGAAAAAAACATTGTCATCAGTCAGATGACCCATTCAGGCATGTGGGTGGACCCTTGGGTGGGGACCACATGTCTGCAGGGCAACTGGTGGTACCTAGCGGACCAGGACCCAACGAACATGTTAAGGCGAGGTGTCTGTGCTATCACCGGGACCCAGTTGTTACATTTTGTATCAGAGGCGGAACCTAGCCTTAAGTGCAGTTCACTACCTGTGTTGAGATGTAGGGCCCACAATAAGGGTGTTGTGCTCTAAAGGGGGGGTGATTGTAACATCCCCAAATGATAAAGGATTAATGACTAAATGATATGACTCATGTTAACAAGGTGCACCTTCCTTTTCGAAAGCCAATCCGATTAGAACTCCACAGTTAAACGTGCTTGGCCTGAAGTAGTGATCGGGATGAGTGACCTTCTGGGATGTTTCCCAGTATGTGTGTGAGTGAGGACAAAACACACTGTAAAGGACATGTGTTGGCCTGTGGGGACTATCATTAGTCAGATGACCTGTTTAGGCATGTGGGTGGGCCTTTGGGTGGGGACCACGTGTCTGCGGGGCAACTGGTGGTACCTGGCGGGCCAGGACCCAACGACCATGTTAAGGCGATGTGTCTGTGCTATCACTATGACCCAGTTGTTGCATTATTTCATTTTCAAAAAATAACTAAGGTATCATAAATTTATCCTATAATCATAAGACAAAAAATATTAATATATGAATCTATTTTACGAAAATAAATTTTATTTTAAATAATTATATTAATTATAAAATTGTAACTAAATATTATTACTTACAGAAATACCAACACTTTATTTACTGTTTTTAAAATATTTATTTACTTACTCCAAAATATATATGTTCCATATTTTTATTTATAAGATACCCAAATTTTATTTATACTTTCATATGTGAGTTTACTATTCTAATGGTATGTTTACTATTCCTAAGGGTAACATTACAATTCCTAAAGATGACCCATTCAGGCATGTGGGTGGACCCTTGGGTGGGGACCATGTGTCAGCGGGGCAACTGGTGGTACCTGACAGGCTAGGACCTGACGACCATGTTAAGGTGAGGTGTAAACTTGTAATACCCATACCTAGTATGAAATGTTGTCATTGGAATCTCTTCCTCCTTCACACACAACTAATTATATTCAGATCGAAGGTCAATCATTGAAAAATATTGAGCTCCAAGAATTTGATTGAATAAATCATCAATACAAGGTAGGGGATACTTGTTCTTTATTGTTATATCATTGATGTCTCTATAGTAAATGCACAACATTATAGATCCATATTTCTTCTTAACAAAAAGAACAGGGGCTCCCCATGGAGAAACACTAGGGTGAATAAATCCTTTATTAATCAACTCTTCTAGTTGTTTCTTTAGATCCAATAATTATATTGTGACCATTCTCTTAGGGGTCTTTGATATGGGCCTTGGATCGTGAATTAAATCAATGGAAAACTCAATTTCTAATTCTGGAGGATGTCTATGTAAATCCTTTGGAAACAAATCAATATATTCTTACACAATAGGTACATCCTCTATTTGAGCATTATTTTCCTCACACATAGTTATTTCACTCTCTTCCTCCCCAATAATTGAATTTAGTAGAGCTACAGGGGGTAGACCTATATAAGAATTAGATGGTGATGTTTCTTCTCTAAACATAATGTATTCTTTATCATCATCATCAAAAATTATAATCTCTTTCCTATTAAAATAATTTTTCGCATCATGGTCCGAAAGCCAATCCATAATGAGGATTATATCAAATTCAATCATGGGTATGAGGATGAGATCAACAGATAAATAAAGATTATATTCCCTAATGGAAACTGATTAACAAAACATTGTTGCGATGATACTTCCCTTTAGATTTTTGACTAACAACTCCCTTGTTAAATCAAATTGGAAATATCTAATTTTCTTAGAAAACTAGGAAGATATGAAACAATATGATGATCCAGAATCAAATAATGCACTGTCTGAATTTGAGGAAACCATTAAATTACCCGCCACCATGTCATTCAAAGCCTTAACCTTAGTAGTAGTGATTGCATAAGCTTGGCCTTGCTCCCTTGGCCTTTTCTGAGGTAAGTTTACTTGGAGCATAATACATTCATTTGAATAATTCCCCCTTTATCTACAATTGTAGCATTCAACATTGAAAACCTCTTTCTTTCCTTTGTAATCACGAGCTTGGTGGCCTTTTTCTCCACACTTGTAACAGACTCTCATTCCCTTCAGAAATGTACCAGGGTGTTTCTTCCAACATTTACAGCAGGATGGATATTCAACCTTTCCTTTCTTCCCCTTATTTCCATTTCTAATGTTTTCAACAGATATCTTCTTCTCCTATTTTTCATTAAAGTCGTAAGACATAGATAATTCTTTTTCTTTCTTGATAGCACATGAGACTATATCTTCGTACGATGAGAAGGATTGTGAGACTAATACTCGGTGAAGAAATGGTTTTAATCCATCAAAGAATCAATCAATATTACTCCTTGGGTTACGTATATAATATACATCATTCCTGGAAAACCTTGTAAATTTATCCTCATATTTTGTGACATTAGCATCCTCCTTTTTCCTCAGACTTGGAAATTGTCTTTCCATATCTGCTCAATGGTCACGGGGAAAGTATTTTTCTATGAAAATATATTTAAAATCCCTACATTACATATTTGATACTCCATCATCTTCCTTTGTGTTTTGAATCAATGACTACCATTGATCTGCATCTCTGGTGAGGCGATAAACTTCCATGACAACTTTTTCTCTTTCGTTGCTCCACAAAGCATGAAATATTTTTTTCTAAGGAAATTATCCATTTATCATCTACAAATGGATTTGTAGTCCCATTTAATGTTGGTGGAAATTGCCTCATGAATCTTTCTAACATTGATCCTCCATGTTGTGGATCAGGGTGCTCCATAAGGGTAAGGTTATTATTCATAACCTGAGTGAGTTGTCCCAGTATGGTGATAAGCTGATCAATGCCAGTTGTATCACCATCTCCACTATAATTATCTTGAGTATGTGGTTAATCCCTATATGTATTACATGCGTTGATACGGTTTCCATTGCTTCCAATAGGCACAATTTCTAAAAAATGGCATACACTTGATTAGTTTATGAATTGCAATACATATTTCCAAACATATAAATCACTTAACATAAATTGAATAGTTTATGGATATAATACATGATCATAAAAATGTTTTCTTTGAGGAAGTATATTCTCATAAATAATTCATAATGGATTGTAAAGAAAATGTGAATTGTCCTAAGCTTATCCCCATGGAGTGCATAACCAAGAGTGCAGTAAGGTCCATTATCGTGTACCAGGATACCCAGGTAAAGCCTGAAACTCCTTGTCGGTGTTTTTACTCCTAGGTACATCTATTCCAGAGCCTCCTCTACCTGCTTGTATCTAGACAAGGACTTATTTCTTGGAAAATACACAAAATCCCTACATTACCAAAATTCTAGGAAGTTATTCTATACTAATCCCCAAAGTTTATCCTAGGGTAATGTGCTCTAATGAGAGTTTTTCTAAATATAGTTTCCAAGCATTGTACTAAACTTTGAATGATACCAACTGTAATGACCAGCCCTAGTTACCCCAAGTTGGTGCATTATTACATAAGATTGGCATGATCACAAAAGATCAAGTATCGAAAACCGATTAGTTTAGTAGCCTTGGAAGTACTATATATATACACAAGTTTTACATTACATAATGAAATAAAGAAAAACAACATCATTGTTTCCCTTTTGAAGACACTCTTATACCTTAGACTAATCATGCAGGTTAATCATAAAATATGTCTTCACATCTTGGGAAAATTAAAAACATAAGAAAGGGGTGAGCTCAGATGTTCAGTAAGGATAACAATATATCCGAAACTTTCATAAATAAGCACAATAATTTAAGGTAATGTATAAGAATAAAACATAATCATTTTAAACATAAACTTCAGTATAATATTGAAAAAATAAATCAAATAATTATATTTACTTATTCACCTGGATATTCAACTTGTCGAATAATCACATGCAACATCAATGGCCAATTTCATAATGATGAAATGCATAATGCCAGACATCATAACCACATAGTCAAGGCCTCGTTCCAAGACTAAAAATAAGATTTTTGAAGGCCTTATGGCAAGACACTAGTTTGACTCATGAGACCTATCGATGCATTGAGGAGCTATAACACGCTCCACCCGTCACATACTTAGTCCAATGCATTCCTCATATTAAAAGGTTGAAACATAACATAAACATTTGTATTAAAAATAGCATAAAAAATGTTAATACATTAACCATAAACCATGAATAGTATAAAAATAATACATCCACAATAAAACATATCACAAAACCTTTAATAGAGTATGGAAGATTGCATCAAAATAAATTAACTTCAATCAAGTGTTAAATCCATAAAAGGATGTTGACATAGATGAAATCAAAACTATTTTAGAGAAATATCTCTTTATATTTTGAAATCATTTAAAAGTCACATAATTATAAAAGAAAACACTTATTTTGATAATATTATTATAATCTTGTAAGGGAATCTTTGAAGATGTTATAAAGGTGGAAATTAGTCTCACCCGCTGTATAAGTTAAAAAAATTCTTACCTTAATTTTTCAAAAAGGCCATAAAGTACCTTGTTTAGAAAATAATGGAAAGATTCCTTTAAAACATTTATAAAAAGTAAAAAAATTTATAAATGACATTAAAATATATTCTTGTAAATAGTAAAAAGTGTTGAAATACATTTTTAAGAATCATGGATGTGGATGATAAAGAAGTCCCAGTAGATACTTACGTATAAAAAATCTCAAATAAATAAAGAGATTTTAAAATTAACCCTTACCTTGTACTTTTCCTTAGTCGATGGTATTTTAACCTCCTATATAATAGTTAGAATATTTTTATTAAATAATAAAATAACTATATACATAAATATTATATCATATATGATCTTTTAATATTTATTTGTCAATAATATTTCAGCAGTATCATTGTTTCGGGTGTTAACTGATTCATTTTCCTTTATATCTTTTGTTACATAAGTAATGTTTATTATGGATAGGATGTATTTGATTCATATATATAATTATATTATGTTCTTAAACATTATTTTTAACCCTAAAATTAAAATTATTATTTGAATGGTTATGATGGGAATGAATCTCATTGCATTCGTGGAGACGGTAATCCGTATGTACGCACGAGCGACAATATCATTCAGTTTAAGGTGAAATCATATATAATTGAATGTTATATCATATATAAAGAATAATTAACATGTTATATTTATTATTTACATCAATTATACATAATTATTATACTCATCCAAATAATGAAATGTTTGAATAACAACTACACCGCGACGTGGAGACGGTAAGTCGTACGTACGCACGTATAGTGACTTTGTCATTCATAGGATGGATAGAATAATAAATATGGTTTTACAATATTTATAATAAAATCATTGTATGAATATGTTTCTAGAGTTATTATTTTGTTATGGGAGTAACAAAGAAAGAGGATGCGGAAGAAGAAAATAACTTGAAAGAGGTGGTGGAATAATTACCTCTTTTTCAGGTGCTTCCTTTTGATTTGATCAAAAGGGATCCTTAAGTTGGATTCAGATCAAAATAAGGCCTCTAAGATAATTTGAGGGTAGTTTATAGGATATTAGGGTAGGTTTTGGCTAATATAAATGGCTTTGGGGTGTGATTTTGAGAGAAGGGGAAGTGCCCTTTTATAAGAGAGGTGAGGGTCACTTTAGGAAAAGTTTGAAATATTATTTTGTAATAAAATAATATTAGGTTTAAAATCGTTATAAAATGATTTATTTCAATTATAATGTGTTTATGGGTCTAAAACCTATCAACCAATAGGTTTTAGATAGGGTTAGGTCAATATATTAACCTTATCTTCTATATTTAACTCTTAGTTAAATAGTTTGACATTTACCTTGTCTCCTTGTATTTTTGTATTATATGGTTAATGAACATACTATAAACTACCAAGAGAACCTCAATTGGTTCATTATTGATATATATAACTGTATATAAGTACTTTGGCCGAACATTATATTTTTAGGAATATTATATCAATTAATAATATAGTATTTTTTTTAAAAACTCATTTATGTAAATTTTGACAGTATTTAGTATTTTATTTTTTTGAAAGCCATAAAAAATTTATCACTTCGAATAAAATTTATTTAATCAACCGTAACATATCATATTAACCTATAAAATCCTTTTAAGTCATTAAAAGGCTCAAATTAAATTTATTTTAATATTTATAATATCAAGTATTTTAATCTTTCATTAATAAGGTAATTACTGCATCATAATTGTGTCATAAATAAATTTAATTATTTAATGTCTAAAATTTATAAAT
Organism: Viscum album; assembly: GCA_963277665.1. Taxonomy (NCBI): domain Eukaryota; kingdom Viridiplantae; phylum Streptophyta; class Magnoliopsida; order Santalales; family Viscaceae; genus Viscum; species Viscum album. The sequence goes on along the minus strand of CAUJRU010000085.1, from coordinate 1,810,394 downwards.
AAAATACCATTACGAAGGAAATATTTTTATGTTTCTAATGAATATTTATAGTCTAATTTATCTTATTTATAACCCTATATTGAAAATTTTTTAGTTATTAAACTTTGATTTTAACACTTTTAACTCTTCTTTAAATAAAATAATAATAAATGTCATAATCTATTCCATGTGGACCAAAAGGATCATATTTTTTTCCTGAGTTTGATTTTAGTCGAAATAAACATATCCAGTAGAATTAGGACATGGGTTAAGGTAATTATAATAACATTTTTACCTTTAATTACCCTATTTATTTTTAACGGTGGTAAATAAAACTCAAAAGTTACTATTCACCAAAAATTATTTTCATCTTATTGAACCAAATTTTACTTACTATTGTCAACCGTTTCTCTTGGATTTTTGAAATTCAATTGAGAGAAGTGGTAAAATTAATATTTATACAAATTTTCAAATGCTCCAAGAAGGTGTGTACAAGATGATAAAAAGTTCAATAAAATTTTATATATCTAAACTTATTATAAAATGACTCCAATTAATTAAATTAAACTTATATTGGTATTATGTATCTATTTTTATCTAAAATAAATTTAAATAGCATAAATAATTATTTGATTAAAAAGTCGGGTTTAAACAACAACGCAGCGTTTTTCACTGTTCATCAAAAATTGAATGTTTTCATAAAAATACCAAAAATTCACCCTAAGCTAATTTTCATATTCCAAATCCAATAATGAAGTCCATTTTGAAAAATAAAATTTATCAATTTTCAAAAAGTGGGTATTACAATTCAAAATGGCTAGTTTGATTGGTCGTGGTGTGTTAGAACTCGAAGTTGCATACAACACATGCAATTGTATTAATCAAAGAGAAGCGTACCATGGAAGATTTTGGTGTTACAGATTTGTTATCTAAAATTTCATGATATGAATATGATTCTCATGTTTTTCTAATTATTAGAAGTAAAATTAGACATTCTTGTGAATAAAATATTAAATAAATTCATGATTAATTGAATGAAAACTGAGATTTTGAAAATATAGAATATATCCAGTTAATGATATAGTGTTTAATTAAACTATAAAAATCTTGGAAAAAATATAAAATTAATTAAACTTTCACCCTTCCTATTCTCCTATAAAAATTTAATGATGTGTAGAATAAAGAGTAATGTATCTTCAAGTATTCTAGGCAAGGAAGATTTTTTTTTCCAAAGTTAGTTTGATAAATATTTTAATTTGAAGTGAGACCATTGTTAATCAACTAGAAAAAAAAATATTATTAGTTTTCAAGAGATTATATGAATCATTTTGTTTCTTCTTTATTGTGTCAGAATGTGCTAGTAACTAACTAAAATAGTCATGAAAGTGATGAATATTATTGGAGATAATGAAGAGTCATGTAATATACCAGATCAAATTTGTAACTAATATATATGGGGCCTGTTGTTAGGTTAATAAGATTAGTTTAATGACCTTCTCATGTTGCAAAAAAATCATTAATCAATGATTATTTTCACTATTACAAAAAAACATGTATTGGCAGTGTTAATATAATTATAAGGATTTAATAACATAAATGATGGTTGTAAGACAAGTATTTAAATTTATTTTATATTATAGTAGATGGGGGTGTTTGTAACACACCTAGATTTTATAAACCTTTTTTATATTAATTTTATTTGATTTGTTGCATTTAATGCTACACCAAGATAAAATTTTGTTGTATGTTGCACCTAGATAATATTTCACTAAATGCAACACTAACATGGCATGAAATACATACGACACTAAGTTTATATGATTTTATTTAATTTTATAATTATTTAAAAAATATTTTTATAACCAATCAGTTAAAATTATTAATATAAAAATTAATAACTAATTCTAAAATATAATTTATGATTGTTTCATATAAATAAAAAATTATTGATAATGATATATATAATTTTTTTTAAGTATTTCTGTTTTGAAAAAATATTATTTTCCCAAGTATACTGCTTTTTATGTCCTTCTATGAACAATAATAAAATTAATCTTAGAAATATTTATAAATTTAATTTGATAAAATAAAATTCTTTTTCATTTATAGTGTCAAAATTATCTTAGTGTGGATTTTTGAGATTTTTCTGAAAAAACATCATTTTTGGATGAGTAATGAAAAATAATAAATTTTAATTGAAAACTTGTAATGAGTTGGATTTTCCAAGTTTTCTTTTTAGAAAATTGCTGGGAAAATTCTGAGATCCGGCTCTGAGGTGACGTGTGATTCCAAGGCATGATGTGCCCAAAATATTCTGTCTAAAATTGTTATGTTTTTAAATAGCGTGTATGAGAATTTTTCCTAAAAACAAGTGGAATAACTCTAAAATGGGTGCCTAGATTAGAAATTTTTGGGCACTATTGCATTTAAGATGGTGATTTTACCCTAAGAATGACTTAAGTTTAGTCTGCACGGGCCACCAGTGAGAAAACCCAAAAATGGAATAACTGTAAATAAAATAATTGAATAAAATTATTTTATTTTTCAAATCCTTATAACTCACAAATCGGATCACAGATTGAAAATCCAATACCACCGTTGAGCTCGTGAGTTCATGTTATCTTTAGGCAGAGCCTAACATTGGTCGACGCGGGCTAATTGTGGAATGTAGTTTTTGGGACGTAACTGTAAATAAAATAATGAAATAAATAATATTTTATTTTCAAATCCTTATAACTCATAACAAGTAACTCTAATTGGAAATTTGATAGTACTGTTGATCTCGTGAGGGTGTGATTTCCTTAGCTGGGGCCTAACCTCGACCGACACGGGTCGAGGGTAAAACATAATTTTTGGTTATTTTAAAGAAAAATAAAATAAACTTAAGAAAAATTATTTTATTCAAAAAAATATTTATCTACAATGCAACGTCGAGCCAGCTGTTTCATTTCATAAATGAAATGGTGTAAGAACGCTGCAAATCAAGCGTAACAACATCGCGATGTAGCATAATAGAAATGTTGAAATGCATTTCCCCCATTTAATTGTTTAACACAGATACTGGGTGGTTAGCGTGATCCTAGATTTTATCTAAGGCTCTATAAGAGCGGTGTTGGCCAGTAGTGAATGTTGATGAACAAAAAATCACCACAATTTCTTTCCTTCCCCTTCGAATGATCCCTCTACCAATGACAGATTGAGAAACAACGAACGATAGTAGTGCGATCTTCGCCAACGAATGATCCAACTCGAGGTAGGGTGTCTATTTAATTTAATTTCATTCCCCATTTCTAAATCTCCATGATGAGAATTAATCCTTCTAAGAATGTAATGATTCAGATATCCTACATGCTAAATGCAGGATGAGTTTAATTTTTGGGATATTCATCGGGAATGTGGATCCATGTCTAACCTGTTATTTGATTTAATTCTTCGTTTAGACACCCTTAAATTCATACATATAGGGATCAAGGAGGACATTAACAAGGCTTAATATGTCCACTATGGGTGTTAATGTGAGTTTTCAACCTCCCTCGTTCTTATGAATCCTCAAAATTCACCACCACAATAACCCAGAAGGAAGTCTAAGATCATAGTAATGGCGATTTGCGGCCCAGGTAGAGACCATAGTGGAAAGTAGAGGCCACAACTTGATAGTTGTGGTGGTGTAGAAGGCAGCGCGTGTTAATTTTGTGTCATGGTAGTGGAGGAGGCCCACGGAAGGGGGTCGTGGGAAGTGTACGGAAGTCCACAGCTCGACATCTGCGGTGATGCAGGGGTGGCGCGTGTCGGCAACGCACTGCAAGCAGCCCCACGGGCCAAACCTGCGAGCCGGACCTGCGGACCATTCATTCCGGGCTAGACCTAGCTGATCCGGGATGAGCCCATTGGATAGGGTTGGGTTCAGGTTGGGATGGCCCAGGGTCTGGTCGGTGGACCCCGGACCGGGTCGAGTCAGACGAGACTCAGGCCCAACTGGCCCCTTTTTACTAAAATTCCCATAACCTTCAAACTGTGTGTCTGATTAACGATCCATTTGCGAAGTTTGGAACCTCGTGAAAAGTCAGTCATTTTGATATAATCAAAATGATTTTTCATGGAAGTTGGTATATTACCTATGGCTTGAGGAGTAAATTCTCCCAGAATCAAGCATGCTGTGAGAGAGAATCCAGTGGATGGATGTGACGTGAATGAGGTGACGAGTAGACCTAAGTGGCCCAGTAGCCGAGTAGACCTCGGTGTCCTGGAAGTTGAGTGAAGTTCAATGGCCCAATAGCTGAGCGAACCTCAGTATTCTAGAAGATGAGTAGACCTCAGTGTCCTGGGAGTCGATCGGACCTCGGTGGCATGGAAGAAGAGTGGATCTCAGTGGCCCGATAGTTGAGAGAAGCTCAGTTTCCTGGAATACGATAAGACCATAGTGAATCAGTATTCGAGCGGACCTTAGTGTCCTGGAAAACAAACAGACCTCAGTGGCCCGACAAAAATCAGTGACTCATCGAGGATGAGTCCCTCAGCAGTATAATATTTTCATCCTTATGACTGATGTCCTTACCATTTATAATTTAGGTTATACCTATGTGATATGACTCTAGTAACTCTCATGATTGTACTTTTTAGATTTTACACTTCATGTACCGATTTGGTAGTTTTCTTTGTGTACTGCATTATGGTATACCTTTGTGGTTTGGGGTCCCTAGTGAGTATTGTCTTACTCACCCCTACACGGGCTTCACCCACACGTGTCATGTTTTGTGAAGATGATCAATTCTTTGACGAAGTCCTTGGTGGACTGGGCCAGGTGGTGCTTAGAGTGACCTGAAAGACGAGACGTACGTGCTTCAACAACTTCAGACAGCTATTTATGTACCTACCCTTTAGGTAGGGTTTGCGTACTAAGTAGTTCTAGAGACTTGTTCTTGTACTTTTTTGTTTCAGTTGGGCTTGTATTATGTCCCCATTTACCTTTGGTTTTCTACTGTCATACCTTATGTTTTTTTACTTTGTGAATTCACCTTCCAGTATCTGTGGCTCGTATTTGTGTTCATGTGTATAGGTACTTAAGAAAATGCCTCCCATTTTTTTGGGGTATTCCTACTCTGTGCTAGTCACCAGCCCCTGGACTATGGGAGGTAGGATTGGGGTAGTCATGACACATGCCGTAGAGTTGTATCAAAGGAGGTTGGTTATACCTTAAGAATCCATATTCCATGAGTTTGGTTTGGGGAGAATGTGTTAACTGTTTCAAGTTTGGCTTTTAGACTAGGGAATCCAGTATTGGTGCGACTGCTGACGTATCCATACTCTAGACCCCAAATTATGCTTTTCATATAGGTATATAAAAACACTAGTTGTAGGGAAAAATGATGGTACATGCATAATATAAGAATAGGTTGAGTTTTCCATGTCCTTCTTGAGTCATCTCACTAGGTATACTATATTAATTTTGGAACATCTTAATTTTTTTAACATACCTCTATGTAGATAGTCAGCGAGGACTCTACCACGTGATCACGAGGATGATTTGCGAGTTGATGAGATGGGTACAGGGCTTCACACCAGAGACAGCACCACTGGGTGGTGTACCAACTATACAACCACCAGTGGAGTAGCACATCGTACTTGTAGTACCAACAGATGAGATGTTCATACAGAGTGATCTTTACGATTTTCAATGAAAAATTCCCCACTAGTTCTAAGGCAAGCCTGACTCAGAGGCAGCTAACAACTAGCTGGAGGTGGTGACTGAGTTTTTTGTCTAGTCAGGACACCATAAGATCATAACGTGGTCCTTGTAGTGAGCCTTATACATGGATCAGTAGGGTGATGGTGGGGTTTAGTTTACTCAATAATACGATTGGGTGACACTTCTGTGGACAGATCATGAGAACCTTTCTCATAGAAGGTACTCTTTCCATAAAGGCTAAGGGTTATGCGTGCCTAAGAGCTTCTACAGATTTAGAAGGATGACATGTCAGTAGCTAAGTATTAATCAAGACATACTGACCTTTCTAGGTTATATATCAATACAATGCAACCTATGCTTCAGGGCTCGGACCTCTGATGGAGGTGTGTTTAAGGACATTTGAGCCTGCACTATTCCCTTACGCATTACTAATTTTGTTGGGGTTCTAGAGAGAACCTTTCTGGTTGAAAGTACTTTGGATGAGTAGATACAACCAGTGGATGTCAGTAGTGGGAAAGCAGAAAGTCTATTTTAGTCTTAGAGACATGGATGTGTGATAGGTTCTGAGAAGAGGTCCCAAGACAAGGGATATACAGTTCAAGGCTCATTGGGTGACTCTAATCGGCTTAAAAAGAGGTAATTATTTTCAAAAGATGGTAGGGGAAATCATGTTGATGTTTTTCCATCCCATCGTGTTGATGGTGAAATGGTTTATGGGACATCAGGGAAGAGATAGTGGTAGGAACAAATGAATCTTATGGGAGGTATATGTGGAAAATGAGCTGGCAGAGTAGTAGGAGGTGGTATACATTTCAACATGTTACAACCAGCACGTCAATGTGTTCCACAGCAGGCTCAATGAGCTAGAGGATAGGGGAAGGAAGTAGCTACTTGCGGTCAAGGAATATGACCCAAGGGCTCCAGGAATGATTTGTGGTATAGTCTATGTCTACTCTTAGCTTCCATATTAACAGACACAAGTGTTGATCATTCCTTCTTATGACTAATCTTGTTCAATAGGTAGAGTTTCCAGTTAAATTGTTGACTTTACCCTTAAGCCTATAGATACCTATGGTAGGAAACTTGATAATCACACTTATTCCAACGGTGTGATCTGCCCCTTAAGGCTAGAGTTTCGGTTGTAACCGTTTGGAGGCAGCATTGAGGCCTTATGATATTAGTTTGGGTGTGGGATGGTCATCAATAGTTCATGCTCAGATTGATTAGTTTAGGCAAATGGGTGTGGTATGTCTGGATAAATGGAATTGGGGTTTCCTTGTTTGGTGAGAATGGGAACTCAGGCAGCATAGGATAGACTCATGCATAGGAGGATACAGATGATCACCCTTGAGTTAGCGATCCTTACCATTGGGGTAGTGGATGTTATGAGTTTTTATTTCCCAGTAGTGGTGGTGTAATATGAAGGTTTATTCCATGAATTTGTTCTAGGTTTAACTCCTCATAGGGAGATAGACTTCTATATTGTTCTACACCCTGAGATGGAACCGATATGAGTATCAGTATATCGAATGGATTTCATAGATCTTCGTGATCTGAGGGTGCATATGGAGGAGGTCTTGCATAAGAAGGGATTAGTAAGACCCAGTGTTCAAGGTTATGTGTGGTTGTTGTTGCTTTAACCAAGTGACCATGGAGAATGATTATCCACTACCAACGGGTCTATGAACACTTTGATCAGTTAAAAGAGATAGCCTTTCACATGGATAGAAAAATGCCTATAGGATTTTCAGTAGTTATGATAGAGTTTGATGGGCACCCCGATCTTGAGTTTTCTAGATGTGGGAGTAGAGTACGTAGTTTTCTGTGATAAATAAGGGATCATACTTGGTTGTGTCCTGATTTAGAGGAAAGCGGTGATTGTCTAGGCTTCACTTCAGTTGAGACCACATGAGCAGAACTAGGAGACATGTGATCTTGAGTTGGAATTGGTTGTATTCGCATTGATGATGTGGAAACAATACCTTATGGGCGAATAGTTTACTCATTAATCGAAGAACATGAGTCTCAAGTATATATCCTCTCAAAAGTATTATAACTTGAGACAAAGATGACTGATGGAGTTTCTCCAGGACAATGACTTCCAAGTAGTCTATACTCTTGGTAAGGGAAACACAGTAGAAGATTATCTCAGTAAAAGACCTAGTTCATAGTTCCTCAATGATGAAATGAATTAATTAGCCTCATTGCATTTAAACTTTATGGATATAGATGATGCATCTTACCTCTAATCGGTGGTTGTTACCCATTGAATTTTAATGTGATTCAGGGAGGCACAACTCAATGATACTGATAATGAGACTTTATGTTCTCATTTTCCCACAGGGAATTCCCCTGATGGATATTTGAAAGGTGGGGAACACATTGTTCTTTTTAGAAGATGCACAGTAGTGTCAGTGGATTCCTGGAGTGGAAAGATACATCGGGGTATGCATGTGGGTGTCAAGGAGGACACCGGGGATGACAGAATACGTTGAAGCTGGGATTACCTATTAATATAAAATTTGGGCAATTGTTTAATCATTTTTGTGGTTTTCCAATACATTGTGTCAAGACCCTGTTCTTAGAATGGGTTTCTATTTTCTTCCATAGGGTTCCAAGAAGGGAGTGAGAAATAATATCGATCGACTTCATGACAGTTTGATCATGTACGTCCAGGGGACATGGTACCATCTGGGTGATCATTGAAAAACTCACCATTTCGTTCAGTTTTTATCTTTTCAAGAACAAATACCCATAGAGATCTTGGAAAAACTCTATGTGTAGGAGATAAGTAGACGACCCATCACACGTTATTGAATGGGGTGAGCTATACGTTAATGACGAGGAAAATTTTGTATAGTTCTGATAAAGATTGAGGATCGATAGGAGAGGACCCTATATGGGTGATTTATTCTTCTAGTTCTCATTCAGTGGTAGCATAGGAATCTCTAGGAGAGAACGTGGGAGCCGGAGGCTCATGTTCTTGCTCATACCCTCATCTATTTGGGAATCCATTGGTTTATATTTTGGGGACGTAAATCCTTAATGTGGGGAAGATGTAATGTCTCGGATTTTCTTAGATTTATTTTTACAAAGTTTCTGGGAAAATTTTGAGACCATGATCTAAGACACCGTGTGATTCTGAGGCCGAGTGTACTCAGAATAGTCCGTCAAAAATGTTGTGTTTTTAAATAGCATGCCTGGGCAGTTTTCTTGAAAAATTGGAATAACTCTTAAAAGGGTGACCAGATCATAAATATGAGGTTACCGTTGCATTTAGGATAGCATTTTTACCTTAGGCATGACTTAGGTTTAGTCGGCGCAGGCCTCCAGCGAGAAAACCCAAAAATGGCATAACCATAAATAAAATAATTGAATAAAAATATTTTATTTTTCGAATCCTTATAACACAGGAATGATGACTCAGATTTAAAATCCAATACCATCGTTGAGCTCATGAGGGTGTTATTTTCTTAGTTAGAGCCTAATATTAGCTAGCATGGGAAAACTGTGGAATGTAGTTTTTAGGACGTGACCGTAAATAAAATAATTATATAAAGATTATTTTATATTCAAATCCTTATAAATCATAAATGGTAACTCGGATTGGAAATCTGAGAGTACCGTTGAGCTCTTGAGGGTGTGCTTTCTTTAGGTGTGGTATAATCTTAACTAGCAGGGGTAGACGGTAGAAGTTAATTTTTGGACCTTTTAACGAAAAATAAAATAATCTTAAGAAATTTTATTTTATTAAAACAAATGTTTCCATGAAATGAAACATCAAGCCATTTGTTTTTTTTCATAAATGAAATAGTGTAATGATGCTGCAACTCAAGCATAACAGAAAAAATATATCCAAAATGAAACAGTATAACGACGCCGTGACTCAGTGTAACAGAAATGCTGAAACGCATTTCCTCCATTTAATTGTTTAATAGAGATATGGGATGGTTGGAATGATCCTGGATTTTATTTGAGTCTCTAGAAGAGTGGAATTGGAAAGCAAAGAATGGTGATGAATGATTAATCACCACAATTTCCTTCCTTCCCCTTCGAAGGATCCCACCACTAATGGCGGATTGAGAAACAACGGGCGACAGTGGTTCAATCATAACAAATGAACAATCTAACCTAGAGGAATGGTGTTTGTTTAATTTAATTTCTTTCCCCATTTCTAAATCTCCACAATGAGCATGAATAATTCAATGAATTGAATTATTCATGGATCGTTCATGCAAAATTTGGGATGGGTTTAATTTTGGGTATATTCATTGGGAAAGTGGATCCATGTTGAACCTATGAATTGATTTAATTCTTCATTTTTCATCCCTTAAATTCTTACATTGAAGGATCAATCCTGACCCGAACAAGGCCCAATATATCCACCTTGGGTGTTCATGTGATTTTACCACCTTCCGCATTCTTAAGAAACCTCGAACTTCAACACTAAAAAAACACAGAAGGAAGTATAAGATCGCCGTGATGGTGATCCACGGTCCAGGAAGAGACCGTAGTGGAAAGAAGAGGTTGTGGCTCGATGAATGTGGAAATAAAAAAGGCTTCACGTTTCAATGGTGCACTTTGGCAGTGGCGGAGGCATGCAGTAGGAGGCTGTGGGTAGTGCACAGAAGCTCACGACTCAACAACTGCGGCGGTGTAGGGGAAGTGCATGCCAAAAGTGCTTCATGATGACAAAGGGGAGGGCCAGCAGCACCCACTACAGGTGGTG